>JAJIYU010018972.1:0-10973 GCA_030144865.1 Tinospora cordifolia
TTATATATAAATATATACGTATATGTGTTTTAAACTCAAATTTCGGTTATTATGTCACTAAAATTTCAGGTATTACAACTATTACGTCATTAAAATTTCAGGTATTACAAAGACGAACAAGCCCTACCTTTCTATGTTAATCAGGAAAAGAGGGAAAAGAGAAATTGAAGAAGAATGAATGACGGTGTAGGAAGAACAAACCTGAATGGGTCGCCCACGACTGTAGTAGGCATTCCTGGGGGATGACACAACTTCACAAAATGTTGTTCTGTTGAAACGAGGAAACGTGCTTAAGACTATTGTGAGCGAGTTCAGACCAACCCAATACCCCTCTCTCACTAATCCACTGAATTTATATCTATTGTGCTTAGTTTGCTTGTTGTTTGTGCATAGCTTCAATAGGGGCCAATCTGCAAGATTGCTGATGATCACTTGAAGGTTAATTATCATGTAGCATATGTCTTATTCACTAGCTTGTTTAATTTGCTTTTCTTTGTTTCTTTCTTTTAACCTATTATTACCCCATCATCATGATGAGTATTAATTGTTAGAGATGGAGATTGTAGATGATGATTTCATTGTCGTTAATACTAAAAATGTATAAAAAGGCACTGTTGGACATGACACACAATGAAAAATGATATAATAGTATGATATTCCATCTGTATAATACCCTGAAAGTCTATAAGATCTCCACGTGGGTACTGGACGGTTAAAGTGGAATAACAAACTTAATAAAAGAATAAAAAAAATGGCCAAAATACCCGAAAACCATGTATTATAAGTCTAAATAAGTGTAAGAGTGATACCAATCCGAGAAGCAGGAGAAAAGGTGAAGAAAGACGCTAAACACCAAAATTTCATTCTGCTGACCACAGTCGGTCCTATAGTGACCGCGGTCATTGTAGGAGAAATCCAGAAAACGAAGGGAAATACATCGTTCTGGTGACCACGATCGGTCCTATAGTGACTGCGGTAATTGCAGGAGAAACCCAAAAACAAAACAGGGAAGTGCATTCTGGTGACCGCGATCCGTGTTTGAGCGATCGCGGTAATCACGTGAAAAACCCAGAAATGAACAACATGCACCAGTCTATCCACCGCGGTACTACACAGTGACCGCGGCAGTTGCACAGTGACCGCGGTCATGCTACAGTGACCGCGGTCATGCTACAGTGACCGCGGTAATTCGTCAATTTCTATATAAACGAACATGCGCAGAAAACCCTAGATATGAATTTTTTGCCGCAAATCACTGATTTTTCCCTCTAGCTCTCACCAAACTTGTTCATCCCATTTCTTAAGTGTTCTATTGAGTTCTAAGGGTGGTTTGGGCTCCTTCAAACCATTCTCTACCATTTTCAAGCTCAGATCCGTCAAGAGCAACATCAACAAGGGTGGATTCGGGTTGAGGCAAGCTTGGAAAAGGTCTTGTGCAAAGGTAAATCTCTAAACCTTCTTGAGATTTCATTTTCTTAGCTTTTTAAACCACTTTTCTCATATGTAGTTCGTTTCTCCTTGAGTTAATGTGTGTTTTAAAGTTAATGACCTAGCATTGAGGTGCTAAGCTCATGTCGCCGACCCCGGCGACGCTACAATGCGAACATTGCCGCGGTAATGCGACATGCACCAGTGTTCCCTTGTCTCGTTTTGATTTTGGGTGCATTTGAAACACATGCGCCAAGAACACAAACCTTAGGGTTTTGGTTGTGCCATGAATGCCTTAGACTCACACATTTTCATTGTGTAAAAACCCTACAGATTGATAATCTGAGGCGCACGGCGAGGAAAAAGGCGCAAGATTGAGGAATACTAATGTGGGTGTGATTTTCTTACTCCCTGGCCTTATCCAAATTTCGAATCCATAACATGATGTTTTGGTTAGCTTAAGATGTGTTTAGAAGCATGCTAGGACTTGCTTGATTGACCTTGTTTGGGTTTGACTTGGTGTATGCCCTTAATGCATGGTTGCTTATGCCATAACATGCTAAATAGAGAATTCTATGAGAGGATTTCCATGAATGGCTAAACACATCTATTTTGTTTTACTTTAAATGTTACATTGATGATCACATATGACTTGGAATGATATGTATGACTAAAGAACATTAAATTAAGATTAATAAATCCACGTACTGACACGGTGACCGGCCTTAGGGTTTCATCGTGGGTGTCCCTACCCAAGCTGACTGCGACAGCTGATTGTGTCTTCGGACGGAGAGTCACCGCGGACTTTCATCCTTAGATTGTGGTCCCGAAGGTAACCGGCCCTCAGGCGTTACCCCCGGATTCGCTCCTGGACCACACAGGGGATACCGAGGGTTATGGACTATTTCGGTCTTAGATGATAACAAAACAAGAAATTGTGTGAAACGCCTAATATAATGAAAGCGATTGCATGTTTTGTATTCCGGTTTGTATAATGCTAGCGATGTACAGGGATGATCCACTGGGCTCTCGAGCTCACCCCACTTTTCTAATCACAGGTGATCATTGACACAGCAAGAGTTGGCTAGCACATGGGCTGTCTTTTTGGTTAGTGACCTCGCTGGGAGGTTGTCACAGTTTTATTCAGTTTTCTTGGGTTTACCGTTGTACCATTTTGCTGTAAATAATACTTCAGTGTTTAACTTGAACTGGACATGTGTCTTCTTTTATCTTGAACTGTTTCACATGTAAATTAAATATTTTGGAACTTAGGCCCATTGGGCCATGTTTTATCTTCACACTATGCTTTGAAAAAAATGAATTCGAAATGTTATTCCCCTGCAAAGTATTTCACGCGTCAAATATGAATTCAATATGGATTTGTGAACGAATTGAATTCCGCTGCATATATTTTTAATGAATTTTACCTCTATTGAAAATAACAATTATTTTGGTGGTCATTGTATATTTCAAATTGTAACTTCATAACCTACTTAAAAGAAAGGTTTGAAACATGAGATTGAAAGAGAAAGAAAATGAACCACGTGGCCTCCGGCTCTCGGCGAACGAACAGATGACCCCGCATCTCTCGCCGAACGAATGAACGGGGGCGCGCCATCTCCGCACGCGGCCCCACGATGGATCGTCGCAGCAGAGACAGAGACAGATATCGGGAGCCAGGGTGTCACAATTTGCAATGGAAATAATTATGTTTTCTTAGAAAGTGCATCACACCATGAATTATTACTAACCATCTTCTATTTCCAATTCATGTTGCCTCTACATCTCATTGGGTACTATTGTAGTGACAGTTTTATTCAAAACAAACAAACTCTGACGATATATTCTATGTATATTTTATATATATTTATTTTATATTATTTGTATATTCCGTGTGTATAGTTATGTGTTTTCTTAATCATTATTCAATATCTCTGCAAAAAAGTATTCTGTGTATATTTTTTGTATATTTCTAGTATATATATATATATATTTCTTATATATTATTTGTATATTATACGTATATTTTGTATATACAGTCATCAATTTTTTTCTTGATCATTATTCAACATCTTTGCAAGAAAGTATTCTGTGTATATTTTCTGCATATTGCTCATATATTTTATGCATATTTCTTGTATATTATCTATGTATTATATGTATATTTTGTATATACAATCATCTGTTTTATTGATCATTATTCAACATCTCTGTAGGAAAGTATTATATGTATATTTTCTATATATCTTTTTATATTTTTTATTTTTGTATATAATGATGACAGTTTTATACAAAAAATTGTATAACAACAAAGTTTTATAAACTTACTGGCTGCTCAATGCAGATAAAATATATTAGTTTCAAAAAATAAATAATATACAATTAACATCCCAAAAAAGTAAAAACAAACAGTATATTATTCGTATAAAAATGATATATTATATCTTACAATTAATATTTGTATATTATCTATAAATTATTTATATATTATTCATATATAATAGGTATATTACACGTATACATAATACTACCAACGAAGAAGAACAGCAGATCAGTGGGGGTTCAACGATAAGCACTCAGATCCATCACCGAAAGTTCTCCACTCGCCGAACTACTCTGGTTGTGGGAACTTGTAGTGGCGTTGATCCACCGTAGATGAAGCAGACGGAGGTGTTGTAGCTGCTTCTTCTTCTTCTCTTCTTGTTGCAATGACCAACATTCTTTTTTTTTTTTTTTTGCAATCTTCTCCTTGACGGTGAGTAGTCACTCGTGCCCTAAAAAAATAACCACGTCGACGATGAAGGCAACAAAGAACAGTAACCTCAAATCCATCACCGAAAGTTCCTTGTCTGCCGAACTACTCTAGTCGCCAGAACTTGTAGTGGTGATGATCCACCGCAAACGAAGAAGACTGTTTTGTTCTACACGAAGAAGAAGAAGGCGTTGAAGAAGACTACTTTGGTCGACAAAGAAGAAGAAGGCGTTGATGAATGCAACAGAGAACAGTAACCTCAAATCCATCATCGACAGTTCCTTGTTCGCCGAACTGCTCTAGTTGCTAGAACTTGTAGTGGTGTTGATCCATCGCAGATCGTGAACTAGCGAATAGAACATATCACGAACCAGCGATCTAGAACGGATGATTGCAAAAAAGAATAATGAACAAAGACGGTGAGCAAAGACAGAATAAAAAACGGTGAACAGAGACAGTAAGCAAAGAAATGACAAGCAAAGGTTTATTAGTAGCGACACAAATGATAGCAGAAGGTCGAAAAACAAAGGCACAATCTCTTAATGACAAAAATATAGGGCACGATTGTTGGTAAGCGCGAGAAATACGTTGCTCGTTTTCAACTATGGGAAGTGGTTATACAATTCGAGTTTAGTGCCTCTCATTACATATTTGGTATTTTTGTAAATAAATCTATAATCTTGATATATGTAAAAACAACAAAACTTATAAAAATATTTTTGATGTTATCTTTAAATTAACTCTATTTTCTGTAATTTCCACTAGAAACAGTGTCTCCATAAATATACTCTCTCTTTTATTTATAATATAATTGCATATTGATATTTTTTCTATAAAGAATAGATATAGTATCTTAAAAAATATATATGTGAGGCCCACATATACATAATATAAATTGTATATTTACTTCAATATTACTAGACAATATATACAATGTTATAAAATAAAAGAAAAACTACTAGAAGATCAAAAAAAAAAAATTAAGAAGACAAATTAGAAGGAATAGAAAAGGGAGGAGAGCTTTTCATTCTTTTGATAATGGGTTGAATTTCAACCTTGGTACAAACTTTAGAATGTAAGCACCACTTTATATAGATTTTAAGAATGGAGGGCTACATCAATCATAATTATAATATTTAAATAATTAATTAATTTGAATATAAGGGTTACAAAATCTTAAATATTAAGGAGTTACAAAGTACTAAATAGTAGGGGTTACAAATGCATTTAAGACAATTATTTATAACACTCCCCCTTTGAATGTTTTTTTAACGAGAATATCTCATTAAAACCTTACTAGACAAAACCTAGTGGAAAAAAAAAACCTAGAAGGAAAAAGAATGTATATTCTTTTAGAGTCTTATACTATTGTTAGGACTGCCTTATTAAAAACCTTGCAAGGAAAACCTAGTGAAATGAAACCTTAGCTAAAGAAAAAAGAGTACAGTGCACTAATGAATAACTCCTTTTTATTCTCCCCCTCATGATGACATGTGTAGACTTTCTTTTGTTGTCTTATGTGAAATATCTTGAGTCAGCACATCCAAATCTTGTGCTTGGCAGAACTTTTACGAACAAGTCTTCAAGATTTTCACTCAATTTTATTTGTTGAATATCAATTTCATCATTCTTCTAAAGCTCATGTGTAAAGAAGAACCTCAGTGAAATATATTCGGTTCTGTCACTTTCGATAAATCTTTCTCGTAATCATGCAATACATGTTACATTTTCTTCATATGATGTTGTCAAACAAGCTTTAATAATCGACAGTATCCTTGAATATGTTGGATCATAGATCTTTGCTATACACATCATTACTTGTTTCATAGATTGTGAGAATGACTTGTTACCATTTGAAAAATATGCTTTACGGATCATTATGACATTGCAATATCAGCATAAATAAAAATAGATCATCTTTGTAACCTTATTTTATGAGAATCCGATAAAAACTCAACATCTGCATTCGAGCCAACTTTGATATTGTTTTGTTTTTCTCGAAAATATAGAATCATATCATTTGAACTCAAAGATAGCATAATATGTGCTTAATGTCATTCTAATATCTTTGAGCTGATGGGAGTTAGATCTTGCAAGTAACTTGGTAGAGAAAACAATATCTTGCAAATAACTTGTGCAACTTGTTAAGAGCATAAGTACATGAGTAGTAATAAGATTTGGTACTTCAAGACCAATAATTTTTTCTATCATGAAGATGAAGCAATTTTTGTCAACTTCAAATGATCTAATTACCATTTGGGAACTTAGTGATGTTTTGTCCATCTAAAACTTTATGAATAAACTTAGTGATGGACAATAACTTAACTTGAAAAATTCTCAACCTACAGGTTGAGATAGAATTTTGCTTTTTCAAGATTTTTCATATCAAATTTGATATCTTTTATATTTCCTCGCTAGTTCCTACATGGTCATATCATTCAAGTAATAAATAATAAGAACATGCATAATAAACATGAATTAATAAATGTAATTATAGTAAAAACATATAAATATGATTACTAATAGCAATCAACAGGATTCTAAAAGATGCACAAAAATAGTCAAGTAATATATATGATAATGTTAAATATTCTAAAATTTATATTTCAAAACATTTGCTTTAAGCATACATTTTAAATCCTTTAGGAATTTTAATCCTTCTAGAATTATAATCCTTCTGAGATTTTTTATTTATATCATCATTTGTGGATCCAATTTTCTTTGAAAATTTCATAGATTATTTATTTGTATCCAACACATTGTATACTATTAAGTGTTGAGATAAAAATATTTCTCATTCATCAATGAGTTTAAATTATTCATTTTTAATTTCAACATTATTTCCCAATCTATATTGTGAGATCTTCATTTTATAGAATATCAATGAACACTTTAAAATATCATAAATATCACAAGCAATATTCATTTTCATTCAATATTTCACACATATATTGAATTTATGATATTTTTCACATACAAGGCATCCCTATGTCTTTTTATTAGACATTCATATCAAATCTATTCTCTTTAGAGAATGTTTGATTTTTCAATATATATCTCTTTAGGAGATATTTATGTCTCAGAATACTCACGTCCCTAATTTATTCCATTCTGTAGAATATTTAATTCTCAATTCATGAGACATATAAGCAGAATATTATTTTATTCATCTTTAGGAATATTTTGCATATGTGTCTTTTGACTTCACCGGTCAATCACAATTCAGGTGTGTCAAACTTTCACAAATAACTTGTGCATTGGTTATTTGCACATGACTGATCTTGTGAATTACCAATTGATTTTTTAACTTTTCCTTTGAAATTCATGTTCACATAGTTGATTGATCTTGTGAACTATCAATTGGTTTTCAACTTTTTCTTTGAAACTCATGTTTACATAGCTTCAAATTGCATTAGCAATTTTATATGTCATTATCTCAAAATTCGGTTTCCTTCCTCTAATGACAAGAAAATTGTTTCACTGAAGCATAATATGATAGAAGCATTATATTGAAGTTCCAAATAAAATTGGTCAATCATGCCAAAATATAAATATATATATTTGTGTCAAAGAACTTTTTGCGCTCAATCATAATATATTTCAATCGACCTTATGTGTCCATTAATGAGCCAAGAGAAAAAATCAATTGCTTTTCGAGAACATTCATTTACTAGTCTTTAAGTTGCTCTTCAAGAGCAGTTATTTGTCAATATACTAATTGTTCTTCGAGAGCAATTTTAGCAAAATATAAGATATTAGTTTGTCACTGCAAATATGCCGCATTCGTAAATATAGTAGTTACTCTTAACGAACGATCAATAATTCTCTCAATTTCAGCATATTTTTTATGAAGGCATTGATCAATCATATGGTGATACTAAAAGTATCCAAACAATATCAATTTATTTGACACATAATGCAAACACTTTATAACATATAATCATGTGTTGCGATAAGAATATTATTCCACTTCAGATAAATAGTAATAGTTATAACCATATTTTCAACAACTATAATCATAATTATAGTTCATAAAATAATTTCATTTATGAGATATGCATATAAAATATATTAAAGTGTGATTTTTTATCATTATTTTTTTTTAATCATATCAATATTTGAATGCTTCTTCAAGAACATATTCAATGTAAAATAATAGTTTTTAATACTATTTCATGACATTTTAATATTTAAATATTACATGATTCATTATATGATCAAAATAAACTTCAAGTTTAATTGATCAGTTAATGTAACAACTTCATGTGCAGATTTAATTATAATGAATTTCTTAATAATGTTTGTCGTGAAATATATTTATAAAATTGATTTGAAGCAATAGATAAATGTTGAATAAAAAAATATTACATAATAAAATAAAATGTATGTGTTCATAGATAATATTAATTTATAATCAACTTTTTCGCTTAGAAAAATGATAAATTAAAAACTTTTGAGATGTTATATTATCATTTGACAATTTCTTAATTAGCTTCAGGCTAATTTAGAAATCTATAATTATATATATAGGTCCATGAACAAAACTCAATCTAGTTATAGATAGAACATAATAACTTTGACATTTCAAAATACTTAAATAGCTTCTGGCTAGTTATAATAATTTTAAAGTTTTATTTTCAACGACTTTGTACTAGAAAATCTCACTAACAAAGCCCTTTTTAATAGCTAATAACCAAAACTTTATTTTTCAATAGTTTTAAACTATGAAATATTTATTTCGTTATATAGCTTTAGGCTATGAATTTTCTTTTTCAAGTTTTGTTATTTCAATGTACCAAATTAAATATCATAATATATTTTGTATCTAATTGGTATTGCAACTTCAAATACAATCAACTATAATATTTTTGCATTTAAATAAATAAAAATAATAAGATTTTAATTGTTTTTTTTATATAGCTTCGAGCTGTATATATTTTAATCATAAATTTTTCTTCTTTTATTCATATGAATCAAAATTTATAAAAAATAATTTCAGTTAATATACATGTTGAAAATAATTTTAAATATTCTAAGGGTCTTAGAGCTTAAGGCCTTCGAGGCTTTTGTTATTGATTCAAATATATAAATAAAATAATTTTAATCATATGTGTAGTTTTCTCAAGTAGCTCGAGATATAAACAAAATATTATATCAAACTAAATAGACTCAGTAAAAATAAATATTGAAAATCATAATTTTAATTTAGATAAAAATATCATCTTAGAATTATTTTTTAATTTATAAAAATAATCTCATTTAATTTACAATCTCTTTATGCCTTATAGCATAATATTAATTATTTGAAAATAATTATCACTATGGTATGAGAATTATTTTTAGAGAAAACATTCATGTTTCAATCACTATAATATATTTTTTAATATTATAGCAATTATATTTACGTCCATATCAATAATTATTAACAAATTAACATTCACTTCAGAGAATGTATAATACCATTTGGATGAATTTTTTTTTATCAAAATAATTTTTATTTTGCTCATGCATCAAAATTTGCAATTTTATACTTATATTCATAAGAATCAATTATTTTTTATAATATTAATGAGATAGATGTATATTTATCATCTTTCATAATAATAAACATCTATACTTTTAACATCAATATATAATTTACAAATGGGCACGCATATATAACTGTAATAAAATTATAATAAGAAATAATGTATGAATGTTAATAACGCTAAGAATAATATTTAATTTTTAAATGTTCACATCTTGATTTTTCTTTCCAAAAGGTACTATTTGTATGAGTTGGGAGTATAACTTTCAGGAAAGAGCGGTAAGATAGTGTCTTATTAAATAACCAGCCTCTTAGAATGGAATAACCCATCTCTCTTTCAATGTTTAACTTTACTCGGTACAAGACTTACCTAACATCAACCCAAACTTGTAAATTTGTTTGTATTATAAAAATCAAGAATATAACATAAGTAATTGATTATATATCAAATCAATATTCATTTGTCACACTTTGACTTTTGATTTCTGATGTAAAAGATCATACAAGACGCAACTACAGAACATACTTTTTTGGTCAATGATATTATATATAATTTATACTAATTTATACATATATATACAAACTATATGCATTATTCAAATAATAATATAAAAATCAATCTGACAAATTAAAAACGTACCTTCAAACTTTCACATTCGAAGCTCTTGTTTCTTTGATCTTCAAGATATTTTTATTAAAAGCGTGATCGTGCTGATAACGCGGTATAAAATAAATGAAAAACTACTAGACGATAAAAAAAAAATAAGAAGACAAATTAGAAGGAATAGAAAAGGGAGAAGAGTTTTTCATTCTTTTGATGATAAGTTAAATTTCATTCTTACTACAAACTTTACAATTTAAGCACTCCTTTATATAAACTTTAAGAATTGGGAGTTATATCAATCATAATTATAATATTTAAATAATTTATTAATTTGAACATAAGGGTTACAAAATCTTAAATATTAAAGGTTATAAAATCTTAAATATTAAGGGGTTACACAATACTAAATAGTATGGGTTACAAATGCATTCAAGATAATTATTTATAACATATAATACATAATATGTATGAAATATATATTAATTTTTAAATATTAAGTTAAATGATTCATGATATATGTAATATATATATATATAAATTTAACTGATTTATTTATTTTTAATTAAATTATTATGGGTCTCAACTTTTATACCAAGATATTTATATAAGCTAATTAATTATTTAATTGCTTATAATATCACTTTAGCTTATTTTAAATTTTG
>JAJIYU010018973.1:0-10966 GCA_030144865.1 Tinospora cordifolia
AAGGTTGTACTGCAGCCCCCCAAGCAAAAAAAGAAGAAGAAAAAGGTTCAGAAAGCTTGCTCTATTTTGTGATCAATAAAGACGGCTTGGAAAGAGGAGAGATGCCATATAGTTCTCCTCAGAAGCAGCAGTTCTTGGTGTATAGTCTCAGTTGACAGTAACTAGGGAGTTGGATTCTATAAAGAGCAGCTGGAGGACTTGTTTGAACCTTTTGCCGCGATGTGATGCTTGGTGGGATGAATTTGGAGATAAATCGCACGATCAAAAAGTTTGGAGGAAAATTCTGTGTCATCTGTTTGAGAAATTACTCCTGTAGACATATGTTCATTTATTTCTAGTCGTTCTCTAGAATGCTGCAAAAGGCCATTAGCTAGGTCGCATTGGTCTTCTTTGTTTATTTAAGCTTGCCTCGAACATAAGCTTTTGTGTGTTAACATTGGATACAATTGTTTTAGTTATTGATTTCTTTTATCTCTGACTCTTGTTAAAAATCTAGGTATGATGAATGATATCCATCACCCCTGCTTAAAGTTGTGTTTTTCTTTTATTCTTCTGCCAATGATGATCTCCCTCCACCTGCATCCACAATACAAGCTATGTGAAATCCAAGATTAGTCAAGACTATGGAGGCCAGGAAACCACGAATCGCAATATTCGCGTACCTCTGACTCGCAATGAGATGGAGGGGTAATACGCTCTCCTGCTTTTGCCGACCACAATCCAAAGAAAAGATAAAATATATAGTTAAAAGTAGGTCAAAATTTTCTGTTCCAGCTAAGAAGGAATATCTTTTTGGCTTGGGGGCTGCATGGATTGGAAGGATGGCTGCTGTTGCGTAGAAGGTCCACAAGATTCCTGATAATAAAATTGATTCCATACTGGACTGGGGTTCCCAAAAAAATTCTTGGTTGTGACAATGATGCATGAATTAATTTTTTCCTTAATATTGAATTGTTGCCCTTCCTCGTAAAATGTCTGTGCTTTAAGATAATGATGATCTTCCACTCAAAAATATAAGAATATTTACAATGGTCATCATTTCTAATTGCAGATTTTCTGCTGGCCCCTTAACTGGATTTGGATTTCTTTACGTGGAATGCAACACTTTGATTCTTGAGTTGTGCCCCCTTTTCCTCTTTAATCTAGAGGCTGGGAATCAATACTGTTGCCCACTTCTTCCCACCTTTTGAATGAAGCAGATTTGCCTTTTTCACACGCCCATGTCTTCCTCTAGTCTTCCTCACCATAGCTGTCACGCCAGCTATATATACACACAGGCACCTTGTCTTCCCCGTCAAGAGAAATACAAGTTGGAGTTGATTGCAATTCGCCTGGAACATTCCCTTTGCAAATTTTGTGTCCGTGTTCTGATCTTTGATTGCTAGAGAAAATATAATGGCCTCCAAGAGAATAATCAAGGAGCTCAAAGAATTACAGAGGGATCCACCAACTTCGTGCAGTGCAGGTGTGCAAAATGATTAAATGTTCTTCGTTTCGATTTTTTTTTTTTCTGGGATGATGGTACATGATTTCTTCAAGAATTATAGATGTTGAAGAGAATGCAAACCTGATGGATTCACAGGTCCTGTTGCTGATGACATGTTTCATTGGCAAGCAACCATCATAGGTCCTAATGACAGCCCGTACGCAGGGGGCGTTTTCCTCGTGTCCATTCATTTCCCACCAGATTATCCTTTCAAACCCCCTAAGGTAACCTTCTCCGTCTCCGTCTACGTAGAATGATGAGCAAAATTAAACAAAAGCATGTCATATTTGGTTTACTTCTCTCGGTTGGGAGGTTTACGTTGAATGACGAGCTTTTCTTTTCTTTTCTTTTTTTTCCCATTTATTTCTCTTGATCCTCAATTTGTCCAGACATAAATTATTCTTTACAACTTATACATTCTTTTTCTTCCCTTGGAAAGTGTTTATATATATACAAGTATAATGATGATCAGACACCTCTTCTTGAAGAGAAGATTTTGGTTTGTATCTGAAATTTAGATTCTCACATATATATAACTACTGGACATATATTTATTATGTGGCAGGTTGCCTTCAGGACAAAAGTGTTCCATCCAAACATAAATAGCAACGGAAACATCTGTTTGGACATCCTGAAAGAGCAGTGGAGTCCCGCGCTCACCATATCCAAGGTTCTGTTCCTCCTCTATAGATTTTACTAGAATTTTCCCGTTGTAATTTAGTTCGGCTGGTTGTAAATTAAAATCCATACTGCGGTGGATTCATTCGTGCAGGTATTGCTATCAATATGCTCTTTGCTCACAGACCCAAATCCAGATGACCCACTAGTTCCGGAGATCGCTCATATGTGCAAGACTGACAAGACCAAGTATGAATGGACAGCTCGCAACTGGACCCAGAAATATGCCATGGGTTGAATCCAATTAAGCTCGAGGGCAAATCAATTCACAATTGAACTGTCTTCTTATTTTCCTATGTTGTTGTTGTTGTTGGTGTTGTTGTTGTTGTTGTGTATGTTTGCCCTTTAATGACATATGAGCGACATTTTGTATCTTTTTGCCTTGCAATTCGAAATGACGAATGACATGCACAAAGCAAAGGTTTGGCACTAGGGAACATTGAATTGAAATAAAATAAGTTCCTGCACTTGTTATATTTGATTGCACGTGATATTTCTAGTCGCACGTGAAATTTCATTTAATCAAATCATTCAAGTTGGGGGCTCTCAACAACATGCTATGCTAGTGACAAGCTTTGGGTATTTTTATTCCTTGCTTCATTTATTATTTCATTTTAGAGTTATTTTAACACTAAATAGTAATGTCTTTTCGGACCCACTTAATTTTTTTTACTTTAAAAAATATATTTTTAAAATATTCTTGTTTTCCTATTTTTTATATGTTATTCTATTATTTTCTTTAAAATATATTTTTTATACACAAATTATATTCCACATATTTATTTAATATTACATTTAATTATAAATAAATAAACAAATCACAATACACTAAAAATATTAAATAATAAATTATTAATTAATTAATAGTAGTAAAAATAAAAATATAAAAGATAATATAAAATAATAAATAAAATTAACTGAAAAAGTTAAAAAAATCAAAACTTCAATTTTAGTTAATAATAAAAATAGCAAAAAACTTAATATTTAAACAAATAAATAAAATATAATTAATATTTCTTTAATTATAATTATAAAAGACAAAAAAGGAAAATCAACGTCATTAGCAGCATTTACCTCTATAACCTCCATTTTTTTGTTTTTTTTTTTTGAACTTTTTCTTTTTAATATTTATTTTTAAGTATTTTGAAAATTATTTAAATTTACATTGCTAAAAATATAATTTTATTTTATATTTATCACATCTTAGAAATGAATATTAATTTACAACTAAGTTTTTATATCAAAATATTTGTAGCTATGATCGACATCCGTGTTCCCTCCATACATGCACATTAGTTTCTTTATTTTATTTACATTATTATAGTTATTCGAGCTGCAATTTGCGAAAAGTTCTAATCAACACAAGGCACAACAAGGCGATATGAACACGCGCAATCTGAATGAAATTTTCTTTTTCTGTTTTCTATTTAATATCTACGAGAGTTAATAATGAATGTCACTTGTATGTTAAAAAACACCGGAGCGTAAAATTCTCTCTGTATCTCTCTCCACATCCAAAAGAGGAGCCCCAAGATGAGCTTCGACCCTAGCCTGCAATTCTCTTCCGTTCCAGCTTGAGCATCCCCTTATTGCTTCAAAGGATAAAGTGAACAGACCCATTGACTTTGGAAAAATGCATCAAACCTCCATAGTTTCACTGTATATACAAGAATAGAACACTCATGTCGGCTCTGGGCTACTATTTCCACGGTGAGCAGAGAAAAGTTTTTTTTATCCACTTTCCGCAGCTATCGTTCCATTAACGGCATGCGCCATCAAACTTCAGAATGGAACTGTATACGGCAATGCATAAATTCCAGCCTCGGGCAAGTGACAAGCTCGTGGCCAACAGCTTAAGCTACCATTCGGGGCATCAGCACCAACTTTAGAGCAGTTTAGTTGTGAGGAACCATTGCTATCTTTGTTCCTTTTAGATACATGTCTGTGCCATCCATTAAATAGCCATTCCTGATCATCAATATCTCCGCTCTCCGTTTGAATTACAGGGGGAACCCAATTTTCAATTAATTCTCTCAATTGCAAGTCTCCAAGGGAACTTGGTTCAGCTGCATCATGGACTGAAATCTCAACTCTTTTGGATGTAGAATAAGACGGCTCTTTGGCCAGATTGGGAGCAACGTCACCGTTGTTTGAGGCAATGATCTCACCACGTCCTGAAGTGGAACACAAGTGTTCTTCACTGGACTGTGATTCTGAAACCTTGCGTTTTAGCGGTGGCAGCCGAATTCGGAGCACAGTGCCTTTACATTGTTAATAAAAGATTTGTGCAACATGTTAGTGCCCGTGAAAAAGCTAACAAGCCCAACAATCACAGGCTCTGTTAAGAGAATAGAAACACACTCACTTTGCTTTTGATTGCCATCAGAAAAGGTGTTGAGCTTCCTTTTTCTGCCACTGTTTTGGGTGCTGTCAGGAGAATCACAAAGATTCACAACAGAGGCAGGCTGACCATGCTCCTCCGTCAGGCCACTTTTCTCCAAATTTTCACCCTCATCTTCTCTTCTCTTTTGATATTCTACTCCCCTATAATCAGCATGGCATCCTTCATCTTTCAGTCGCATCTCATGGCTATGGTAGCTCTTCCCATTACAGGCTTCAACTTTTTTCTCTTTCCTCTTCTCTCTCTTCTTTTCCCTTTTCTCTCTCTTCTTTTCCTTTTTCCTCTCCTTTTTTGCACGTTCCTGTTCTCTCTGGAGCTTCAGAGCATTAAATCAGCCGTCAGTTTTAACACTCAGAGAGAAACAGAGGAAGGCAAAATAAAAAGATAAAGCATCAAGAACATAGAGATAATTTGTTACAATGGTAGTGAAAGAATGTTGAAATTTCCGAATCAATAGATGGAAATGCAAGATTCATTCTACTTCATATCATTGCAGCAAAGCTTGATTTAAAGATAAACTGAGGAGTTCAAGATACATTTAATGGGAGCCCCAACTTTGAGGTTAGTGTCATGATCCAAAAACTGCATCAAGAAACAAGGTCCGAATTTTTTTTTATTTCTGAGAAGAAACAAATTGTATTAATGGTAGAAAACCAAAAACACGAACAGTAAAGGACACATGAACTGCCCAACCTCTACCCTTGACCCAAGAAATGAATTTTTCCTCGACAAATACAAACTAGCTATTGAACATACGCCCAGGTTTAAAGCATAGCCAAGAAGTTCATTTCAGATAGAGCCCTCAGTGGCTTTCTTTTTGTTTGGGGAGAGATGCCCAAAGTTCCTCTTCTTGGAATCCAAATCCAATGGACAAAGCCATGACCAAAGTACATCGATCCACAACATGATTTTTCTTCCAACATTGTGCTTATCAAGGCACCTAATGAGATAATCTTTTCTAACAATTTTTGTATCTCTCCATCTGACTGAATTGAACATAGCCTTTTTCCCCTCAATTGTGTCAAGTTGGATACATGATTACTCTACTGCATCACAAACTGCCAATAATGTTGCAACAGGACACAAGGAAAACAGAAGGATATGGAAGAGCTAAATCAAAGTGCTGATGAAGAAAACAGAAATCACATGATTACTCAACAATCAGGCTTCACTTTTGGCTTTTGACCTATCAATGGTGAAAAGAATGCCAAAAATAATAGACTCAGAGAAGTAAAGAAAGGTCAACTCCTTCAAGTGAGTAAGAAAAGTAAGAAGAGCTACAAAAGAACATTATTAAATGGAAAAAAAAAGAGGATTTGGTGATTTCAAAAAGAATCAAGGAAATAGAGATATGAATGAAAGAAATGCACAGAGAGATTGTATTCAAAGCAAAAAGTGATATCAGAAAAGTAGAAATTAAGAGGACATGAGCTTCATGAATATAGTAAACTGAGGAAAGAAAGAACGTTAGAATTTAATTTAAGGAAAAGGATGCGAACCATAATAATCTATGATTCATATAAATGAATACTTAACACTACGAAAGCCTTCTTGAACAGCCCACCCAATGAAGAAGCAAATCAATATGGTACAAGTCCAGAACAACCAACATTGAGTAAGGAGTAGTTAAAATGGCCCCATTTGGTAGAGCTTCTAAGAAAATAGTCTTTCAAGAAGAGCTTATCTATATAGCAGAGAAAATGTTTCACCACGGTCTGGTCTAAAACAAAGGTTCTCAAATCCCCTAAAAACTGTTCTTGATCCAAAGGCACTTTTTAGGAATGCTCAAACAAACAGGGCCAATATAAGCCAAAACACAAGAAATCTGCAGTTAAGTACACAAAGTTGAGTGCACAACAAAACAGTTTCCAAGAAAGATACACTACATGCAACAGAAATTACAAAAAAAAAAAAAAAAAGGATCCGCCAGTTCAACCCTAACATCCAAATGATGCAGCACGGGAAAGAAGATAGAAGAAAAAAGAATAAGACTATAAGAACGCAAAAATCCGGAGTTTAACTTCAGATATAATGAAATCAACTTGAATTTTAATGTAATTTTAAAAAAAGGGACCAATTACAGCAATTTAAGAAAGACAACAAAAAAGACCCACTAATTCTAAGTACTTAATCTTGGATGAAATCAACAATTTAAAATCCTTGAACAACTAGAAAACCCACAAAAATTTCTATATATACTCCCATCAAAGTAGTTGATCTTTTTCAATTTTGTAGACAAGAGAAAATGAAATATCCATTGCATATCTTGGATGGAAATCACGCCAACCATCGCATTATGAATGGAAATTGCATCAGCTATCAAGATAATAATCCTTTCAGTTTTATCAACTGCGTTCATGTGATACTAATTTTATTCTAAAAGAAGTTGATTCGTGCATATAACTGATTTCCAATTCAAGAAGAGGGTCGATGGGTAAATAAAACAGAAATAATCGAAAACTAATGATCCCAAGATCGTTTCACGTATGATGCACCCGCACAAAATCAATCAATAAAACCACACTTGAAGACTCTCATTGCGGCACACAAAGAAGAGCAAAGAGACAGTTCTATCCGATCCAAAATCACATACATGAACATCACATCCCCATCCTCTGCCCTTTTTCTCCGTGCTTCATTGACTCTTGTAACTAGGTATGTAACAATAGATTTTTTACATTTAAGAAAAACAAATCTGATTTTAATAAAAAGTAATGACAAGATTTGTGGCAAGAGTTTTTAGCATAAACAATTTTTTTTTGCTCTTTATACATTAAGATCTCCAGGAACCGATTCCAATCAAGGTTTGCGAATCGAACAAAGTAGTCGAGCATAAACGCAAAATCAACACAGCATAGATGCTCAACGAACCTTAATCAACCCGATCAGAGACTCCTTCTCTACATCGTACTTCCTCTCGTGCCCGGGAGGCGGAAAAGGAAAGCACCGAGACATCACTAAATACAAGAAAACCAACGGGTTGAGTTGCACTCCAAGAGCTTTTCCTGTAAGATCGATCTTTCACAAACCCTGATCGAGATATTAGTTTTTAGGAAAACCTCGGAAAAGAAGATGAACAATAATCAACCGTCTGCAAATAAACCGAAGCCCTAGCTACAGACTTATGCTAGGATATACCGCAATAAGAGATCGATTCAACAACCGCGATGAAGAGAAAGATAATAATGAAAACAAAAGAACACAGTCGCCGTCCGACAGCTATAGCTCGTTAGGGTTTCCTCGACGCGAGAAAATCACCAAAACCAACACGAAAGCCGCACCCACGAAATAAAATACCTTTTGCGAAGAAGTGAGGGGGTATTTATAGAAGGAGGCTACCCGAGTCGAGTCTCTTGTCGGTTCCCACTGGGACGCGGTGTCCACCTTTATCCGTTTTTACCTTATTACCCTTCTTTCTATTTCCTTTCCACTCTTGGCATCACATAACTGCCGAATTAAGGGTCGTCGTCAACCCGCCCGACCCGATTAATCCAATTTTTTGAGTTTAAATTAATTATCTGAGTTGCGTTCAGTTAACATTAAAAATACCCAATTCATTATCTTCTATTTATTTATTTATTTATATATAAATATTTTTTAGTAAAAATAAAACAATTTCTTGAAATATCTTTGCTATACATATGAATCTAAACATTAGAATTTAAATTAATATAATTATTAATTTGAAATAAAGTCTTCTTTTACGTAAATATAATATATTATTTTAGAGATTAATGAGAATTATTATTTTTTTTTACTTTTACAAAATTTTAAATCACACTAAAAAAATTTTAACTTTCAAAAGATACTATTATTAAGTTTTACTAAACCTAAATTTATGTAAATCAAATTAGTAAAAAAATTTACAATATCATTATTTTTATACAATAAGTTGATTACAAATCATAATTAAACATAAATATAAAAAAGTTTAAATTTGATTATATTTTTTAACAAGAGCATTGAAATATAGAAAAATATGTATTAAGTTAGAGCTAATTCGATAAATCAACCCAACCTAACTCAGGAACACCCCTGTTGCCAAGAGCAGCTAATCTTATAATCAATCCTGCTTTATTAATCTTTCACAAATATTATTAGAGCATGACTTTCATTGTATATACATACAAAAACAGGCCTACAAAAATAATATGCCAAGTTCACCGTTGAAATACTTTTACGGAATTAAATGAAATAAAAGGATAAACTTAGAGAATATCAAGTGTAACAAATAGATTACATTTAAAGAATAATAAAAGTATATCATCAAATTCATACAAATGCATATTATTCATGGTATTATATCAAACCTGATAAATGATTCAAGAAGTGGTGCTGAAAACAAATTTAGGCTATACATAAAATGTTTTTTTAATAATATATTTTTATAGCTTTAGCCTCGAGGGAGATTTGTTTTCATTATATTTTTTTTTTCATGTATTCTTTTTGCTACGTTATAACCATTTGATTTTGCAACTCCTCGTTCTTGATCCATCAACTTCTTTCTTGCATCAAGGTACCCGTCGTTTCCCTTTTTATTTGTGTGGATACTCTCTTTTGGGCCCTGTTTGTTTTATGAGATTGGAATAGGAGAGGACAAAAAATTATCCTAATTCGGTGTTTGGAACTATATAAGATAGGACAATTTTTTGTCCGGACCCACTTTTTAATCCCATGTTGGTAGGATAACTCAAACGCACCATTTTGGATGGGATTGAGTTATCCCACCCCAAAAAAAAAAAAAAAATTTTACTTTTATTTTTTTTAAAAAAATAATTTTTTAAAATTTTTGTATCTCATCCTATCCTATCCTATTAAAATAATTTTATCCCATCATGTGTACCAAATGGGCTATTAATGTTTTAATGTGTCTTCTTTGTTGTGGTTGTTTTTTATCTCCTTTCCTGCTACTACTATTTTTTTTTTCTTAATCCGTTACTCTTATTATTATTATTATTATTATTTTGAACACCAAACTAATCATTCCAAACTAAATTATCTAAACAAATTTGGTTTAATTTAATTTGATTCAACAAATTAATTGGTTCATTTTTCTAAATTCTAAAACAATCTTAAGTTTGATTATTTTTTGATTATCAATAAATGTTAATTGGTATATATTATGTACATACTTAAAAATTAATAATTTAATTTGGTTATTTTTACTAACATTTAGCCATGAGGGTGTCTCATATATGAGTAGGAGGGGAACAGTGTTTTTTCAATAGTCTTAGTCCATAGTGCTAATTGCAAATTCTCACTTTTATATTTGAGTTATTACAATTTATTTATTGTTTTATTGCAATATTTTACACACCAATTTGTATGCGTTAGTTATATTAATAACCTAGTAATAATAAGAACAAGTTTAATTTATTATGGAAAATTTTTATAAATACTTTCCAAACTATAGATATTTATAAAAAATCGATATAGCTTAAAAATCTAGATTTTTGCAGCATAATCCATAAAATAATATAAGTAGACACTTTAAATGCATACAATGTCAATAAGTAATATAACTAAATTAATCTTATTAAAAATTGATGAATTTGAATTTGTAAATTATTTGCCTTAATTCATCTTTTTTGTTTTGAAATTTAATTTTAGAGTTTCGTTAATGAAACCCACTTTTTATATAACCCTTTTTAGTCTTTCTTTATTTATATCTTACTCTTCTTTCTACTTGTTTTTTACTAATCACCGTTTAAACTATTGTAGGCGCATAAATAAAAAGGTCTCCCAATGTTTTTGTTTTGTTTTGTTTTTTTTTTTTTTTATGTATAAAGCTCAAACTCAAAACTCTGAATATTAAATCTATTCCCCTGAGCTCAACCGCCATTGCCCTCTTCTTTTAGTTTAATAATAAAATTAAGTGTCTAAAAGTCATAAGCCCATAATTTTTACTGTTGGATTGTAACATACAACTTACATATCTCTTTAACTACAGAATTAGTTGGTTACTTAAATTATTTTTCTTTAAATTAATAAAGTTGGAAATCATACATAACTATGGATATTTTATTCATTTTTCTATTGATAAAACAGCATTTGTACTTCTCTCTCAAAATTTTGACAGATCCTGTCAAATTTTATCAATTTTGTCAAACTTTATTAGATTTCTTGGCATAATTTTATATTTTCTAATTGAAAAAAATATATATTTTTTTATAAAGGGCTATCAAAATTTATGTAATTTTTATAAGTTTATCAAATTATCATCTATATTTATGTATTTTTTTTCTTTTTATATTTTACATCTACTTTGCTCTTTGATGTTCAAAATGAAAAAAAGGGCGTGCAAAAGCTACCCAAATTTTGGGCAAATTTAAAACCATGTACACACTTAATCTGTTGACTAATTCTCCAGCATCCGACAAGTGCATATATATATATATATA
>JAJIYU010018974.1:0-10988 GCA_030144865.1 Tinospora cordifolia
ATCGCACATATCAGGCTCCAGTACATCACACTAATAAAAAAGTGTTTGGCCAATGAAAGAAAAAAAAATATAATTCTCGAGTACAGTACAATGAATTACTTCAAGCATTAATTGTTCACTAATACAGTACGATTTAAACTAAAACAAAAAACCTCCTTAACAGAGTTTCTAACTCTGCTGCTACCTCAGATCTCGGCAACTTTGATCTGACACAACAAAGCTTAAAAGCGCTGATCCTTAAATAAAGCATCAATACATATTAAAGCAACGTAGCGAGAGAGAGAGAGAGAGAGAGTCCTTCCACTGGAAGTCAAACAACCAAGCATCAATGTCAGACCATAACTTCACAGTAGAACCAGTAAAGGGGCAGATAGATCTAACCTCGATGTTAAAGCAGATCCGAAATATAAACAGAAACACCAATAACAATCGCAAAAATATTTCCTAACACTGAAGATATCAAACAAATCCGAAAAATTAAAACTAAAGAATCAAACCCTAAATACTAAGAGCATAAAAATCTAGGACTATATAATTACTTAGATTCACGATTAGCAGAACAAATTATGACAAAAAAAAGCAAATTAAAAAGTAAAAATCTGTATCTTCGTAGGGATAGTAGCAGGAGAGGAGATGAATGGCAGGAGCTAACCTTCAGATTTGTCGGTGAAGAAGAAGCAATGCAGCCGAAGTTGGACGTTCGGAAGAAAAGAGTGCAAAGTAAGGGAGAAGGACATAGGCTTGTTGGATATTTAAATAACGAAGGCCAAGATTAGGGTTTGTCTCCACCGTTGGTTTGGTCAGTCCACGTGGCTTGCAACACAACGCTAGATGCGCCGCCTCGCAATGTGGACGGACTCACCGTGGTTTTTTTGGTAGGTTCATTTTTAAAATAAAACAAAAAGAAAAATACTAAATATAAAAAAGCACTTTTCTTTGCCCAAAAATGATAACATTGTGAAGCTAAGGTTTATATAACTTATCATAAAAATTATGTTTCTACTTGTTCAATAATTTTAAATAAGTTACAACTTATTCAATAATAATATAACAATTTACACCTTTTAAAGTGTCCTTTACTAATAAATTTTTTAGTTATCTAAAACAAACTATTTTTTCTTTTTCTATTATTTTATTGCATATGACTACATTCAGAAAAGCACATATAGTTGGAAAAGAGAAATTTTTTAAGGTAAATTGACAGTAAGATGAGATTCTATTCCAAAGGCTTGGAATCTTGTGAATATCTAATGTCTTTGAAGACGTGTACACTTATGTGTGTTTTACAAACAAATCTATAATACTCAATTAAGTCTTTTTTTTAAGTGTATTGAGTCTGTTAAATAAATCCATTTCCTTTACTCTACACTATACAGAACTAAATTAATATTTAAGTTAAAAGTAGTTGTATTTTTTAAAATACATAATTTGAGAAAAATGCAAAGAAAAAAAAAATCATCATTACTGGCATACAAAAATTCTCATGGAATTAATGTCTTGTCATTTGACTTATATTTCATGTATATTTATAAATGTTAAATTGTCCAAGTTTCTCGTTTCAGTACGAAAATTACACGTGTACTTGAAATACTAGTTTTAGAACACTTTCTAAATTATAGATGGAGTAAAATTTAATCACTATAGATTTTTCTCATTATATATGAAAATAAATTTTTAAAATAATATCGATCTCGTCGAATTTGGTAACCATTATCTTATTACGTTGGTATTATCGCAAATTTCTTACCTAAGATGATGTTTAACATCAATGCTCCTAGTTGGCATGATTGGTTTAGGGACTAAGGACAGCTGACTTATGCCAAATATGAACAAGCAAACAAAGATGAGCAATCAAAGATGTAAAAAGTTCTTAGGACTGAATTTTTAGTACAGACAAGTATTTCATAAGATTTGAAATGGGAGAAAGTATAACAACTGCGTTCTTTAATCTTTATTCTAACCCATATTATTAAGTTGATAGTCGTTTATTTTTAAAAACACAATTCCTAATTTAGAAAAATATTTTTTCTATGGCAAAAATATAGTGTTGGAACATAGTATTCACTTTGACCTTTTTTTTTTTTTTGCGGTATCAAACATCTCAAAAGGGAGATGGTGCTAATCTCTATTCATAATCCTCTCTTCCTATAAATCCTTTTGTTTCAAATCGATCCTTACAAGAACAAAATTCTAATTGGAATATACTAAAATGTATAAAATGAAATTATGAGTTTAATGATATCCTATTAATGATAAGTGAAAATTGATTAATATGTTAAATTGGCGATTGAATACTTGAATGAGCTTACATTATATATATATATAAGTCTGGTGCAATTAGTTAATGTATTGATATATAATTTGTTAATGTATATTCGTTTATTAAATTTCAAACATCCCTTTTTCAACAAAATTAGATTTTGAAGAGCAAGTTAGAGAAAAGAAGCATTGAGATAATACTTTTCATCCTAATCTCGTCTACTGAAAAAGGGGGCCATTTTGATCACCTAAACAAAAAGTTTTGACAGAATTTTGACCTTGAGGATTGAGCTACCAAAAACAAATTCCTCTCTTAGGCATCTCGTGATTCTCTAAAAGATTGAGATTGGATGGCTCAAGGCTCTCTCTAACCTCAATTTCACTCAACATGAATATGGTAATCGTTGGTATGACCTCCATGACTGAGGTGGTGGGTGTATCCTAAAAAAGAAACCCACCCCTGACCTAGTCAATAAGAAAGCAAGGGACGAATTGCCTTATAACACCTCTGCTCCTGAATCCTATCACAATCGCCACTTACTAGGTGTATTCGTCTCTCAACTTGAGACATAATCAAGTTAAACATGTAGTCACTCCCACTTTCAATATTTGGGAATCGAGATATTACTTATATTTTTTCCTTTTAATCACAACCATTTCAATAAAATATCAGATGCGAAAACATAGAGAATAATATCATGCATGATTAAACATGGGGATGGTATGTCAACTAACAATAATATGATTAATTATCTTTATTTAGTGACCACTAGACTATTGCCACAATATTTGTATCGTCACCCCGTTACGTGGTTAGAATATTAATTATCTTTATTTAGTGACCACTAGCATGCACAATTAAATCATTAATCATGCTACCGTCACTTAAGTCATATCATGCAATTAAATTTACACATGGCATATTACTAATATAGTATTGAACAATAGAATTCATATAAAATGTTGTCTAAGTAGGCAAGTAATCATGAAATCAAGTATCATAACATTCCTAGCATGCTTCTAAGATTGTAAAATAATAATCAAACAATCATGCTTCACATTGAAGACTGAAATAATGTTAAAGAGAGTGTATAGTCATTTTCACCCGTTCCTCGTTCAACTCCTTAAACCCTCGCTTTGTTATTTCAATCTTCACGTATCTTCAACCCTTTTGGATTAAAAACTATTTCTTAGTATTTATTATATTTCTAACATTCCGAACTCATAATCTAATGATTTCCAAGTCAAATGGGTGTGTTGTATGCAAAATAGTGCGAAATAATCATCCTATAGTGTCCATTACCCATCAACACCGCGGTATAGGGAAGGTACCGTGGTGATCCAAATTTTGTGTGCAAAAGGTCCGAAAGACGAATGGTCATCGTGTTACCGCGGTACTCTTAGCGTTACTGTAGTAATGTGAGGTTATTCTCGCATGTATAGCGTGCCACTGTGCTTTGCATTGCGATAGTCACGTGGTATTTTGGAAAAAAACATTCTATTCATGTGTTTCCCATTTCCCTCATGCCTAGGACTTCGATACATCAAATTCAAGATTCAAAGTAAGTATTTCAATGAGTAGAAGAGTTTTATACCTCTCTGTTAATTGTTCCTCCTCCGTTTATCTCCAAAAGACATTCTCGAGTGGTTCTGGTACTCTATTATGTAGCATGGAGTGAAACAACATGTTATACGTCATTACAGTCAGCTCTATTCATGATAAGATGTAATACAAAACTCGTATAAATGTCTGAGAGTTGAATGTTACCTTGTAATATGTTTTGTCGAGGTTTCGGGTTCTACAATGAACTGCTGCGTCTGTATCAACGCAATTCTTCTTGTTTGGTTTGTGTGATGATCAGGGAAGGAAGGGATGAGTCAAAACTACCTCAGAATGCATGGGGGAGAGGAGGGAGTTGCAGAAGGCAGTTACAGTTCACTGTGCAAGTGAAGATGAGTAGCTACAGAATGAGTTGTGCGATTAGGGTTTTGCACACATATATAGATAACCCAGTGCTCCAAACCTTCCATTTTTTATTTTTAATTACAATAACGCAGTATTGCGATATTTGGGATAATTTCTAATCATAGCATCGTGGTATCTCTTCTGGGCATCGCGATAACACGTTTGTGTCCCAAAGCTCTGAGTTTTCTAATCATAGTACTCCAGTATTGCATATTGACATATTGGTACCATGTTTTCATCCCAAATTTCATGTTTCTAATCATAGTATTGTGGTACTATCACACAAAATCTTGTTCTTTCAAGCACAACGCACTATCGCGGTATCAATTTTGGTTACCGCAGTACTCGTGTGGTTTTTGACTATTTTTTCTTTTGAAGATTCTCAAACTCTTGGGTATTACATGCCCTCACTTAATAAGGAGGACTGACCAGACTGATCTGGTTAGAGGGGGTGTTAAGGGTAGTCTTCCCCCTTAGTAGGTAGCCCTTCCCTTGCTTAACAATTAAGATAAGATAGAGAGTTTAAAACAAGTAAGTCTTAGCCTAACTAAGGGGGAATCTAACAAAACTACATGAGATTGAATACCTTAGATTCTATATTGTACCTTAAGGATGAGTGTAATGAGAAGCCACAATGGAACTACATGAATCTAAGTTTGCTTATTTTGGCCCCTATACTATTATGTAGGGACACATGATGGCTCACTTCTCAAAAAAAAAAATAGATGCACTCAAAACCAACTTTTCAATTATTATACTAGCATGAGTAAAAGGGCTTAAGTTGGTTAAAGCATTTCGTGGCTGCTTATAGTTCGTTCAATATGCCCCTATCACTACAAGCCATGATGGGGAATGTAGATGATGAAAGAAATAAGTACTTGAGCCCCAGGTCTTAGGTTCGATTCTCCGTTGAGGTGAAAGCAAAACCCCTAAGGGGCGGGGACAATACCTTGTGAGTAACGATGCCATGATGATCCATGACGTGGGTGTGGGTCCCGGTGGCAGTGGCAGTGGATTGTTACACTAAAAAAACACATTTTTAATGTAACAACCCACCACCACCGCCACCGGGACCCACACCCATGTTATGGCACATCATGGCATCGTTACTCACAAGGTATTGTCCCCGCCCCTTAGGGGTTTTGCTTTCACTTCCGTGGGATTCGAGCCTTGATTTTGGGGGTCAAATACAAAGTCTTACAAACTCTCATCACCATTGAGCTACCACCACCACCAATGGTAGTTGAATCAAAGTTCGAATAGTAATGGGAGTTCGCAAAACTTTGTATTTAAACCCCAGAATTAAGGTTCAAATCCCACGGAGGCGAAGCAAAATCCTAGGGGTGGGGATAATACCTTATGAGTAACAATACCATGAGGAGCCATGACGTGGGTGTGGGTCCCGGTGGCGATGGTGGTGGGTCGTTACAATAAAAATGTGTTT
Source organism: Tinospora cordifolia (assembly GCA_030144865.1). Classification (NCBI taxonomy): domain Eukaryota; kingdom Viridiplantae; phylum Streptophyta; class Magnoliopsida; order Ranunculales; family Menispermaceae; genus Tinospora; species Tinospora cordifolia. The sequence goes on from JAJIYU010018974.1 coordinate 5,670, forward strand.
TTTTATTGTCACACCACATAGGTGACAACTCAATGGTAGTAGAGTTCATAAAATTTGGGTACTTAAGCCCCAGGTCCCAGGTTCAAATTTCTACGGAGGCAAAAGAAAATCCCATGGGGTGGGGACAATACCTGATGAGTCACCACATCCACGGTGTGTCCAGGGTGTGCAGTGGGCCCGACCTATGTGGTGTGACATCCACAAATGTGCATAAGAAAACGCGATAAGAATTAAATGTGTGTGGCTCCCCAACCTAAATAGTTTGTCGATGAATAATCCCACATCGGTTGGACCTCAGGGGGATGTCTGGTTCATAAGTGCACTCGGGTAACGACTTTGTAACAAGGCCTTTTGAGTGTGAGCTAGGCTCACATGCTAGGATCAAAACCCCCACGCTGGGCGTGTCTAATGGGGGAAAATATTGTCACAATGGGGCCTGAGGTGTTACAAGTGGTATCAGAGCCAACCCTGATTGTAACGGGTGTGTATCTCGAGGACGAGATGGCCTTTAAGGGAGTGGATGAATAATCCTACATCGGCTGGACCTCAAGGGGATGCCTGGTTCATAAGTGCGCACGGGTAACGACCTTGTGACGAGGCCTTTTGGGTGTAAACTGGACTCACATGTCAGGAACAAAACCCCCACGCTAGGTGTGTCTAACAGGGGACAATATCATCATAGTGGGGCTCGAGGTGTTACAACCTGTATTGGAGACAAAAAATAGAAAGGAATGAGCTCATGAGCTTAGTGGGTCACATAGTTCTACATCGCAATTAGTCAAACATATATCTACAACAATTACGCTCACACTACACTACATTGGACATTTCAAACAATCTTTTTGTCATTCAATTGATCGTTGGGTAGCCAAGCAATTGTGGAACATCTAGGTGATCCATCAACCTGTTGCAATTTGATGGTCCAACTACAAAACATGGAGGTCATCAAATCCTCACAACATCTAATGGTTGACTATGGATTTTAGAAACATCACAACCGCTAAATCAAAATCATAGAAGGGGTTTTTAATTGGTAGGTTGTAACACCCCACCTCCCAATGGCCATCTTTGAGAGTACAATGTCGATATTACCCTCATTCATCATTAAATGCAACCTAACACAACATTAATTATAGTGGTTCACCAACCATCTATTCATTATACAAAGAGACTCATTGGGTCACTCGGGAAACAAGATATTAATATTACTCTTTCTTGTACCTGTGTTATAATCTCATACAAAAACAAGGTCAACAGATAAAATAACGACATATGATGACACAAAAGATCAACTATGAAATCTAATCATCAACAAAATGACCCTCTTACATTTCAACGAAGCACGTACTATTTGGGCCCAATGGCCTCTTGTTATTTAACTTACACAATAAAATCAACTAAGAATCTATTAGGGGCTATTATGCCCTAAAAAACTGAAACCATCACTGACATTAAACCCTGGCTGAGAGTATGTCTTCAACTGTTCCACACTATTGCTAATTTGAAATATTAGAAGTTGGGTGAGCTAAAAGAGCCTACCAGATTGAACCAAATATTTAAACCATTATAACAATTAAAAAAAAACAAACAATGTCACACACTTCCAAACATTTGGCGTTTCAAATATCAGGTTGTTTTGGGTTGTCGTTAAAACCAAAAGGAATCTCCTTGGTGTCCCTTTGTGGTCTAGGATATCATTTAGAGGTAATACCCTATGGTCGATTACCTATTCATGACCCCAAATTGGGAATGAGGTTCTCTATGACTCTCACTCTTGTCTCACTACTACCATCATCGTAATAGTGGTATCAATATCAAATAAATCAAACAAATAGCTAAAGCCAAATTTGGGTTAGGAACACCCACGATGACATCTATAGCCTGTCATCACCCCTAGTATGTGGTTAAGATCTTTATTAATCTTTTCTTAGTGAACCTCATAATATAAGATAAATAGAAAGCATAAACTTTCAAAATAAGTTTCACTATATCCCAAAATAGTAGCATTATATTTAATCATTTATCCTATATGGATAATAAATACAAGCAAGGATATTTCAAACTATATACCATGCATTCATCTAAATCATTCAATCACATCATTAAATACACACATGTATAAATTATTCAAATTGAAATAGTAATTTAAAACTTAGTAGTCATCTTCACTCTCCAAACATTTCGTCGCTTCAAGATCTGCACTAATCTGGATCTGTCCAAAATGTTGACCTAGTTCAGATCAACAATTATTTTTAATAAATTTATTTTTCATCATGAAATAAGTTTTTTATATTTATCATTTATTTTTCACCCTTTCTTTTTATACTACACTGTCGTTATTTTCGGTGCATTTACAATTTCACTTTTAGCATATTTGTACATTATTGCCTCAATTTATTTGTGGGTTTACCCAAAATATTACTGTTCATTTATAAACCATATCATGATGAATTAACTGACTATTCTATTATTAAATTAAATTTTTAAGATTTAGTTTGATGGTATCATGCATATTTTGCGCGATTATCATTTTCATTTTCATTACTGATATATAGATTCCTTATTTGATGTATCTTAATATTTTTGATAGAAAGTATCTCATTTTCTAAAATTTATTTTTCCAACAAGCTAACTTTTATTTTCCCCTTTTTAAATATTTTATTTTTTGATTTATTTATAATTTATATTATTTTCATAAATTCTACAATTGTACTATTTACTAGTTTATTTATCCAACTATATACTAACAGGTAATAAATACTTATGATCTTCACCTTTTTAGGTTATTCTCTATTAAATAATTGGCTGATTTTTATTTTCTTTTAACTAGGCTATTTTTTCTTTTTGTTTAATTTATTTTATCTTAATTATTATTTACTATACTATTTAGGCATATATATTAAATTTATATCTTGACCTATATGCCATTATTTTATTTTTATTTAAGTTTTTGATTCCTTTCATCACTTCAAGTCAATAATTTTCCTGAAAATATTTTTTAATTAATTTTTATATTATTTTCTCTGCTGCTCCCCTTTATATATGTATGTATATATATATATGTGTGTGTGTGTGTGTGTGTGTGTGTGTGTTTTTTTTTTTTAATTAAATTTTCAAAATTCTAATTTTTTGGATTTTTTCTATTAATAATCTAATAACTATAATTTTTCATTATTTTCACCCTATTTTATTAATTAGATCACTTTTGCTTATAAAAGTTTTACTTTTGCTCAAATAATTTTGAAAAAAATTATTTTTATTACTTTTCAACATATTTTAACCCTCCAAATTTATTTGGGCATTTCTCTCCATTTATTTTAAACATTTCATCTTTTTTTTTATACATTCTATTTCCATAAAAATTATATGCTTTAAGATTTTCCTATGTTTTAGATCATGCTAATTATTTTTGTATTTTATTTTTGTTAAGTGTAAAATTTCTTTTTTTTTTCTAATATTGATGACTAAGCTTTTTAATCTTGTTCAAACATGCGCCAAATCATGTAAAAGGAAAACATAATTTTTTTTTCTTTGATGTGTTTCTACATTTAAAACACGTGTTTTTGCATCCTAAAAATCCTTATTTCATGATTTTATCATGTAAATTAATTTACACAATGTTACATGCTGAAACATGAACTTATATGTCATTCTAAAGTTTATAACATGATGAAATCCATGATTTTTATTAAAAGATTTGATTCTTAACATCTATTCATGTCTGAAGCAAAGAAAACATGTACTTCTTACTTGATCTACTCTATTCAAGTAATAACATGATGTATGTTTGAGAAATCTTACCATTGCGCGTTAATCTCTTTATTATTTAGTTCTCCAATGGTTTGTTATCTTCTTTTGCAAGTGTGTCTCCTTCTCTAAATAGTGTGGATGAATGTAATACCCCAGAATTTTGTCAAAAAATTTAAAACAAATAAAAATGTAGTGTACACGTATTTATTAATAATAAATAAAGCATTAGTGTATAATTTCATAAATTATTATCTAAAAATAGAATATGGAATAAATAAAAATACTTAGAAATGAAAAATATAAATTATTTAATTTTTGGCATTTAAAAATATTAAGAAAATAGAAAAATATCAAATTAATATAATATTAAATAATTAGAAAGGGAAAGATATTAACAAATCATCAAAATGGAAAGGAAGACACAAGAAAATCAAGTTTATATCATTTAGGAAGTATCTAATTGGCAAAATTTCGGATAATTGCAACTTAGAAAAGCAATTTGATAATTAGAAACTGCATCTAACGGTTCAAAACGAATCTGTAAAATCCAACGAATGAGATCAAAGCCTTAAACAACGTCCAAGAGCACCGAATCACGAAGATTTGACGGTCCACAATCAATCATTTCAATCCAACGGACCAGATCACAGGCGCAGAGGTTAATCGTGAAATCAATCCGAAAACAGAACTCGAGGTCGATCTGAAGGACCAAATAAAACTCGTTTTTCTCTGATCGCGATATGTGTGTCTCGAGGAAGATCGGAGGGCTCTGATTGAACTCGTTATTGATCGATCGCGATTGACACTGCAACTCGAGGATGATCAACGGTGCGCAGTGAATTCGCTAAATTCAATCGCGATGCGGTACTGTAATTGAGGTTGATCAACGATCCAGAAAAGCGCATTCCGATCAATCGCGAACCAAAGGCTGCGCTCGAGGTTGATCTGAGCGTCCAGATCAAATTCGTTTTCATAATCGCGATCCACCGTGCTGCTCGAGAATGATCCAACGTCTGAAATTTAATCCGCCTGATCCAACGGCCGAAAATCCATCCGCAAAAACGAATGCATGATCTGTTGATGCGATCGAGGTTAATCCAACGGCTGAGATTTGAGCTCCGACTTATTAAACGAAAATCTGAAATTAAATCCGAGAAAAATCAGAAAAAATTCCAAAAAAAATTTCCAAAAAACTTCTATAAACTTGGTTTTCCAATTCCAAGCCAACTTGCTATTTTTCTATGCTTGGGGGGCACAAAAATTTAAATTTTTGCAAGTTTCCCATCAAAAAGACTTACCATTTTACACTAATTTGAACTCTATATAAACCCCCCATGCTCACAAATTAAATCATCCCAAGCAACAAGAGTTGAGTTTTCATCTTGTGCTTCAAGCCTTCTTCTCGGCTCTCCTTCTCACTTTTCTTTTCTCTCTTGAGTGTGAGAAGTTCTTGGTTTAGGGATTCTTCTTGGGTGATTGTCTTGGTGTTTGAGCATTGGGAACTATTGCTTCAACTTTGGGGGAAACTACATATCAAGGTGGAAGTGATTTCTCTTACACCCTTTTTCT
>JAJIYU010018975.1:0-10968 GCA_030144865.1 Tinospora cordifolia
TGAACTCAAAATGCCCATATCGAGTCCTAAAGCTTGTTTTGTGTATTCTCAATTGATAATAGTCTGACCTAAGATCAATCTTAGAGAAATAAGTAGCTCTCCTCAAATGATCAAATAGGTCATCTTTCCTTGGTAAAGGATAGTTGTTATTTATGGTCACTTGATTTAATTTTCAATAATCAACACACAACCTCATGGATCTGCTTTTCTTTTTTAGAAATAATAATGGGTCTCCCCATGGTAATTCACTAGGTTGAATAAATCTCTTTTCGTGGAGTTCATCCAACTGTGTCTTGAGTTCAATCAATTCTACTGTCGCCATTCTATAGGGAAGAATAGCTATAGGATTTGTGCCTGGATACAGTTCAATCTTGAACTCTATTTCTCTGTGTGGTGGTAGTCTAGGTAAATCATCTGAGAATACATCTACATATTCTCGTAGTATGGGTATCTGCAGAATCTTTGTAAGTTCTCCAGATCTAGTATCATCCTCAAGCAATTGTTTGAAGTCCTCCCTCTGTTCTAAATAATGTAACATGGTTTTCATAGGACTCTGAGGTAATCTTTGCTTATCCTCATTGACTTTTACTAACTCTCCGGATGGTAGAATCAATGTGACTCTCCGTCTTAGGCAATCGATCTAAGCCTGGTTTTGAGTCAACCAGTCCATACCCAATATCACATCATACCCTTGGAAAGGTAATACCCTAAGGTCAGTAGTTATCAACTTGTCTCCAAATCTCAATTCACATGTACAAACTTTTCGAGTAACTACAGTATCACCTATGGGAGTGGACACAAATGACTTAGTGGCACCTGAATCAAACAAGATCCTAACAACAACATTAAACAATAGAAATGTACCTTCGACAGTTAGAGTTGGGTCTGCCTATCCAGTTTAAAGAGAAAACACTCATACTTGATTTGTTTGCCTTGTTGTTGCAGTTGTTGTTGTGGCTATTGTTGTTGGGGTTGCCTCTATTGTAGCTGTTGTTGTCCAGTTCACCTTATTTTCTGCCCTGACCATTATTTGGCCTTTGGATTTGTTTCGATGGTCCCTAATTTTGACAGTCTTCGGCGATGTGTCATTTCTGCCCACAATTGTAACAAGTTCTTTTTCTCTGAGCTTATTGTTTGTCAACTCTGACCTGGGTCTGCTGCCTCTGAGTCTAATTTTTGTTCTGCTTTTTCTGATTTTCTTGGAACTATTTTCCATTACTTGGCTTCTTGCCTTTGTTTTTCGACTTTTGCTCAAAGTTGACCTCTCACTCTGACACTAGTGCTCTCTTTACTACTTTTCTGTAAGTTTTCAATCCCATTGAATTTACCACTCTGCAAATTTCAATCTTCAGGCCTTTTGCAAATCTACGAGCCTTCATTCTCTCGTCCTTGACCAGTTCAGGTACAAACTTGACCAATTTAGTGAACTTGACCTTATACTCAAATACAGTCATCTCTTTCTAAGTCAATCTGATGAAATCAAATTGCATCTGCGCTTGTGTAGGTTCTGGAAAGAATTTATCATAAAACAACTCCTTGAATTCTTCATAGTTCATATATTGAACGTTGGTGTTTGGATTTGCCTTCAGCATCCGCCACCAACTCCTAGTTGGTCCCTTGAACTGATGTGTGGCTAACATAACTCTGAGGGTTCATGTAGCCCCTAGCACATCCAGGTGCTCATGTAACTCTTGGTACCAGTGATATGCAGCCATGCTATAAAACATACCATCAAACTGTGAGGGTTTGAGTTTCTATAATTATATCAGCATTTCCCTCTACACCTTATCCTTAACATTTTCATGCGCTCTCTGATGGACTGGAACCTTTGCCATGGGCTTAGTTGTTGTATTGGAATCTGGTCCTATAACTATACTTGTATCTGAGATTGTGGCGCCGCCTCTGGCAGCACCTGTGCCAACATCTGTGGCAGCACTTTTGGCAGTGCCCTCACTACCTGCTCGAACACCTGTCGATAGAGCTCAGTCACCATTTTTGGTGATAATATCGTTCTAATTGGGGTTGTTACTGCCACTAGTGCTCCTTTGATCCCTTTGACCAGATTCATCGATATTTTTAGCCCTTGCCGCATTTCCTCGAGTCCTTGCCATTATCTACAAGTCAAAAACCATTTTAATATCTAATAAGGTATCTTAATGAAAAAAATCTCAAGGAAAATATTTATCTGCGGTACACAACCTACCTTTCCTTATCCTCGAGATACAAAATATTTTTTTAGACTTGAGAAAATAACATCCTTTCATTTGTTGTGTTTGTTTCCTCAAGTTTCTGTTTCATTCGCACTATTGTGACGCTACATTTATGTTTCTAGGTTTTTTATTTGTTCAGTGACCTATTAGTTCATGCTTCAAAATTCTATTTGAGGTTTTTCAAGGTCCTCTAATATTGTTGGGTACAAGATTTTGGTCTCAAATTCACACTTTCATGGCATACACATTTCAAATACATAATCAAGCATGCAAGCAAAGCATTAACATATCTTATCACAACCAACATTCACACTTTCATGGCACACTTCCACCTATGCCTTTGGGTTTGAGCGGCTGATACTACTCTTGCTGATCGACATAAATTTTCACTTAAAGGTCTCACTACACCCAAACAATTTCGCAAGTGTTTTGATGCCCAAGGTTTCGCAAGTCCCACTACACTTGACTATCCCATACCAGCCAAGCATAGGGAAACAAGTTCATCCAAAGACACTAATCACTTACCACACATGGTCCGTCATTTTGCAGATCCAGGATTTCTTCATATTTCCAAATTTCTTTGTATCCCATACCACATAGAAACCAAAGATACAAAATCCTCTCAATCTCATGTCCTGACCAAACAAGTGTATTGTTTCACACGTTATCAGTCTTTAACTTAGCCCTAAAAGCTTTTATTTATAATCCACTGTTCTATGCTTGGCAACACCAAAGTCTCTACCTAAGGTCTTTTTTTCTAGACCTAGGTTTTTAATTGCTAGTTGAAAGGTTTCTCTGTTGGACTAATAACCCATGTCTATTTCTAGTATCACCTCTAGTACTAACTTAGTATTCTAATACGTTATTTTCCCTTAAACATCACATCGTAGTTTTCTCGTAGAAAATAAGTGTGTTCTTCCACTCTGATTTCTTGTACGAGCTGGTGGGACAACCTCTAGTTGGGCGGCGAAATCAAAGTTTGCTTAGCAACCAGCCTTCTAGAACGGCATAACCAATCTCCTTTTCAATGTTTAGCTTTACTCTGGATAAGGCTTATCCACTGTCAACTCAACTCGTAATCTTCATATCCAAACAAAACATTTGAAAACATTTGAAAACGTATATCTCTTTTAAAAATAGTCTTTTCAAAATGATTTCAATTTCAAAATAGGATGTAGGGCATTGATTCAAAGTAAAAGTCTTACTTGGTGAGCTACCGCTTAAGCTCCATACTCCTCATGTGAATCACCTCTATCTCTGGCCAGTAGTTCTACTAACTAAGCTTTGATACCACCTTTGGTATCAAACTAAACTTTTTTCCCAACGAGCTACTGACTAGGCTCTAATTTCACCTTTGTAACACCCCGACTCTCAACCTTTCACATTCGTCATGGGCTACGTATTTGTCTCACAGCTTAAAATATAATTTTAATCATATGCAATAACTCCTGCTTTCTATTTAAGAATCGGGATATTACTTTTTTTTTACATCAATTATTTCATCTGTCGGTTGCACCAGACCATATCCCAAAATACAAAAAGATGCATAATAAACTTGCTTAGAAACAAATTAACAATAACTTTGGGATCATATAATTACTAAAAAGACTTAATTTTATGTCAAAATTAAGAAAAAATCTGTGGGCCATGTGGCCGAGTTTTGACAAGATAGCTACTGTCTAGCCTAGTGGTCAACATCCAACCAAACTAAATATGGTAAGTTACATGCCCTACAGCTATAAATAATTAATAAACTTCTACTCTATACAACCTCAACAATGGATTGTATCAATTATTCCAATGGTCTTCAAATGACTTGCCTATGAGCACATATCTTCAGTAATTTCCTGAAAGTAGATTAATGGGATGAGCTCGAGAGCCTAGTGGATCATATACAACACATCTCAAACATTATTAAAATCAAGACATAAAATATGCAAACATTTATAAATCATTAAGTGTTTTAGACATTTCATTTCTTTAAGTTGATGTTAAGACTGGAAATGATCTCCTCAGTATTCCCCTCTGTTCAAACTTTTGGAAGAAATGTCCCCAAGGCCAATTCCTCATCATGAGACAACCTTAGGAGTGAGGTATCACTCGATCCTCAGTCCCTTCTTAACTACTATTATAGTAGCATGAACACACGCCTAGGGTGGGAGAAATACCCACGATGATACCAGACTACTGCCCCAGTATTTGTATCATGGTCCCAGTACGTGGTTAGGATCTTATTTATCTTCATTTAGTGACCACTAGCATATATCATTATTCTCAACATTTACAGTGTATGTAAGCATAAATTCATGCTACCTAATTCTTAATCATGCTATGGTCACATAGATCACATCATGCAGTTAAAATTCAACATGACATGTAATGAAATAATATTAACATAAATCATGTTGTCTAAGTAGGCAAGAAATCACACAGTCATACATTATAACATCCCTAGCATGCTTCGAAGATCCTAAAACATTAATCACACAATCATGTTTCACATTTAAGACTAAAATAATATTAAAGAGTGAATATAGTCATTTCCACCTTGATAGTTCACCCCCTTGAATCCTTACATTGTTATTCCAACTTGTTTTGAGTTTTCGAGTATTAGTCTTCAGTATTTACATTTTGAAAATATGATTTAATAACTATTCACGAACAATACCTTTGTATAGTACTGTATACATTAATGGTACCATATATATGAATAGTACTTATCTGTGAATAGTACTTATAAATCGTAATAGTGAACAGTACTCCCATGAATAGTAATAATGAACAATGTTGTAATTGTGAATAGTAGCATAGTACACATGAACAATATTATAGTATATATTGAAGTAAACATTTCTACACATGTTTATCCCATTTCTTGTTCTTTTGACATCCTAATATCTCAAATCATACACAAATAAACATGCATAAAGACTTAGACAAAGTCATTATACCTGCTTTGATTTATAGAGTCCTCCGATTGCTCTAAAATAAATGGCCAAAAGTCATTATACCTGCTTTATTTTATCCCATTGTCGTGATGCAAACAGTGTGTCATAGTGCCCCTGACAAAATAGTGTCGTTGATTGTTGTGATGTGAATAGTGCATCACAGTGTTGCTAATTGTCATGACGCGAACAACGCATCACAGTGCTGCCAATTGAATAGTACCGCCGATTGAACAGTGCTGTCAATCGTTGGTTGTTTTTTTCAGGTATTACAGTAACCGACCATAAGACTTGAGTACAAAGTGGGTGACCAATTGAAGAGAACCTAGGTGCAAATCTCTATCTAGGAATGTTCATAACCTCACCAACTTTACAACACAAGGAAAGAAGCAATCCTCTAAATACTTGGAAAGAATATTATTTTTGTCAAGCCCCAATTAAAAAAGGTTTTAAGAAATATTAATGACTCCAAATAATAAATTATTATGTTGACAAAGAAAGCAAAATTTATAATGGAAATTAATAGAGAAGAAATACACTGATAATTAATTTATGTCTTATACTTTGTGTAATTTAAGATATTTTGCTTAATTTTAAAAACATTTGAACAAAATATGTAAAGTAATATTATTCAAGAAATATTTATCCTTAATTATAGTGCTTCCTTTTTTTAAAAAGAAAAAAGAAAAAGAAAATTTTCAAATAAACCTTCTAATTTGATTTAGTTTTTTGGCTCATATCATGAAATTATATAGTCAAATAAAAAATACTATAATAATGAACCAGAAGTTCTTCAATTCAAATATATTTATATTTTGACATAAGTTATTATGTTTGAGCTAGAAATGTTAGTGACACATTAAATATTTATGCAAACGGTCAAATCTAATTGATATTTTGAATAATGACATGATCCATCAACTTCGACTTAGTCAATTTAAATGCAAGGGATAAAAGTTAATTTCAAAATAGCTGCACATTAAAATTGATAGAGTGCAATATATGTTAGATTAAACATTTCTTATCATTATAGTCAGGCTTAAATAAGTTTCATGGAAAGCTGATATTACGTATTAATAGCTATAAGGATAATTTTGAAAAAAAAATGATATATAAACCCTATTTTGAATATAAAACACATCAACATGTGATGTAGTGTGTGTTCAGACTATTAGATGACAAAGATAGTGTAGGCCTCAAGTAGAAGTGACAATTTGTATCATTGTGTTATAAACAGGTCATGTCGTAAATAGGTTCGACTCATATATATTGCAAACCTAAACTCGATCCATTAATTAATTGTATCAGATTTGCAAACTTAAACTCGACTCATTTATTAACTGTGTCATTGTACCTATATATAACTTATTTAACTTTTTATAATCAAATTTTAAAATTTTTTTATAAAAAATATTAATAAAAATATAAAACATATTAAAATAAATTAAGTTTTTAAAAGATAATAAAAATTATATTATCAATAAATTAATAAAATACATTAATTTTAAATTAACTTATTTATAATTTATCTCTTAACTTATGCATAATTGTGTTAAATATGTTATTTTTGCGTTTATTTGGTTAATATGTTTATGACTTGAATTTAGTCGTGTCTAATTTTGCATTTATGTTAAACTCAAACACATTAACTTTATACCGTATTTGAGTCGGGTCATTATGTCGTATCACAAATTGTCACTCATAACCTTAAGATACATGTTTATTTATCTAATAATTATAAGTACATATCACGATATTTAGTGCTCGGATAGGAGTTTCTATGAGTAGCATTGCTCATAATTTTACAGGGAGAAAGGTAATTATAGAATTATGACATCTAAAATTATAAAAAGCATTAATATGAAAGAATTTATTTTCTAATAATTAAATATAGCGAAGTTAATTATTTATTGTATAAATTGTTAAAATGCAACATAAAGCTAAACGGAACTAGTAGAAGTAGTACAAAGTAAAACTCGAATAAATTAAAACTTTACGGCCGGGATGAATCATATAAAAATTAAGGAATTGTAAATTAGTTAAATAATGCATTCTTTAATTGTCTTTTTAAGCTTTGTTTTTTTTTTTTCTTTTATTTGTGGTGAGGTTGAGATAGTGGTTAGTGGATAGGGTTTGTGAGTACTAATTTTTTACTATTACGAGGATACTTCTTGGTAGTAAAAACAAAACGAAGGCAACTTGCACGTGTTAGCACATGATTTTACGGCCGATGGAGTCCTTAATAACAAGCCTTTTGCTCAATTCACTTCTTCCATCGCATGGAGGCACTGTAGCTATGTTTTGGCATGTGCTTGAGGTGTTGTCTTTGGGAGATGTAACAGATCTCGTTGACAAAAGAGACAGAGGTTACCAGAATAATGGTATATATATATTACGTTCACATTCAAATTTCAACTCTTCTTAATTACTTTGAAACGACTTGGGGACAGGACAAACTGCTTTTGCCCTCCTGTTGAAGATTCAACTAAACTTCCTTATTGGGTTATTCACATCGACTTAGGTCATGAAAATTTTACTAAATACAGCAAGCCAGAAAGAAATTAAATCAAGAGCTTCTCTGATCAGACTATACATTCTCTTTTTTCTCCTTCTAGTTTCGCGCTTCAAAACTTGACCGTTGACCCAGCGGCATCCATCTGCAACAACGCGCAGTTTTGAAACCGCCCGTAACTTAGATTTTTCCTCGGATAAGATACAAGGTAAAATATAGTCGCTGTGCATCGTTACGAGGATGATCCTTAAGTAATTGATATGCTTCTTTAATATTTCTATTGACATTTATTAACTTGCCTTCAATAACACTTTACATATTTGAAATAACTTTCAATAACACATATATTTAGAATGAAATAATTAATAGTAACTCACATTCTTGGAATATTTTGTTGATAATATAATTAAGCCATTGATAAACTGTCTTTAGTTTACCTTATAAAGGACGCAACAGTATATTTCAGGACCCTTTTCCTACTAAAAAATGTCCCCTCTTTGTTTGAGTGCATAGCGCCGGATGCCAAAAGAGAGATGAAGAAAAAGGTCATCTAACATTTTGTCATACACATGCTTCCCGTGGGCGCTGGCCGCTAGGTACGTACAGCTCTTTTTTCTCTTACTTCTCTCTCCCTCTCTCTCTCTCTCTCTCTCTCTCTCTCTCTCTCTCTTATCTCTAGTAGTATATATATAGAGGCGTCGTTGGAGTCGAGCTGCCCTGCCGAAGACTTCTTTCTTATTCTTTCGCTTCCACACCATGAAACCTCTTCATTTTCGTTTTGCAACCAGTAGCTGTTCCTTCCTCTACACGTTGATCCTTTCAATAGTAGTACTCACCACAACCTCATCCCTAGCAGCTAACCAAGATCTGCTCTCTTGTTTAGATTCAAGTGGCGTTCGTAACTACACAACTTTCTCTACTTCAGTGGACCAAGATTATCACCATATCCTAAACCTGGCAATCCAAAACCCCATGTTCAAAAGACCCACTTACAATAAACCTTCTGTAATCGTATTACCCACGACGAAAGAGGAGCTAGCGGGTACGATTATGTGTTGTAGAAGAGGCTCATGGGACATTCGAATAAGAAGTGGTGGCCATAGCTACGAAGGATTGTCTCATCGAGCCGAGACACCTTTCGTGCTTGTGGACGTGATGAACTTGAACCGAATTGACATCAATCTCGAATCCGAAACCGCTTGGGTTGAATCGGGCGCAAGATTAGGTGAAATCTACTACGCTATTAGCCAAGCAAGCGATTCACTCGGTTTCTCAGCTGGTTACTGTCCTACTGTGGGAAGCGGCGGACATATAAGTGGAGGAGGCTATGGCATGATGTCGAGGAAATATGGACTCGCGTCGGATAACGTGATCGATGCGATTCTTATCGACGCAGATGGAGAGATTCGAGATCGTGAATCAATGGGAGAAGACGTTTTCTGGGCAATTCGAGGTGGTGGTGGAGGAAACTGGGGAGTAATTTACGCTTGGAAGATCAAACTTCTTCCAGTTCCGAAGAGAGTTACAGTGTTTAGACTAATGAAACATGACAAGATGATTGAAGAGGCTGCGAATTTGCTGAATAAATGGCAATCCATCGGACCTAGGCTCGAAGATCACTTCTCGCTAACGGTTCTTCTTCGAGCTGATTATAACGGGATCTTGGTCGAGTTCCATGGATTGTATCTAGGACCAAAAGCGGAAGTTATGTCAAGGATTGAACAAGTGTTTCCAGAACTTGATATTGCAGATGATGAATACCATGAAGTCTCGTGGATTGAATCCTTCTTGCATATTGCGGGATTGGATTCAATAGAACAAATGAACCAGAGGTTCATGCAATGGGACGATAGAGCTTTCAAAACGAAAGTCGACTTCCCAAAAGAACCACTCCCATTAGAAGCGATTAGCGGCGCATTACAGAGGCTCTGGAAACAGCCTCGTGGGTTCGTTGTGTTTAATGGCTATAATGGAAAGATGGGCTTGATTAGTAGCGATGCCTCGCCTTTTCCTCACAGAAATGGCACATTGATGATGATCGAGTACTTGGTTGCTTGGAAAATGGAAGAAGACTCGCAAAGCGAGGAGTTTCTTAGTTGGCTTAG
The DNA here is from genome assembly GCA_030144865.1 of Tinospora cordifolia. NCBI lineage: Eukaryota > Viridiplantae > Streptophyta > Magnoliopsida > Ranunculales > Menispermaceae > Tinospora > Tinospora cordifolia. Next base: position 9,773 of record JAJIYU010018975.1, read on the forward strand.
GGAGTTTCATGAGTTCATGGGCAAGTTCATTAAGAGCAAACCAAGGCTTTCTTATGTGAATCACGTAGATCTTGATCTTGGTGTAATTGATTGGAGAAACGCCAGTATGGCTAGCGATGCATTTCAAGTTGCCAAAAAATGGGGTGAGAGGTACTTCTCATCCAACTATGAAAGGTTGGTGAAAGCTAAGACATTGATAGATCCATATAATGTGTTTCGTCATCCACAGAGCATTCCTCCATTGCCAGGGATTGATTTAATTTGAAGCAGACTTGGGAAATAATTGAAGATCTTGAAGATAAAACGTAGTGTATAAAGGTGTGCATGATCATTAGATTTACGACGGAACTTATAGCTTGGTTCATGATTTAACTTATATTTGTTATTGTAAGAAAAAATGTGCTAAGTGATACTTGCTAAATTAAAGACCTTCAGAGACATATCTCATCATTTATGTACTAATCATGCATAACTTATATTTCTCAAGTCATGTGGAAAAAGTTGGTGGTTTTAATATTATTATTAGCTTTATTGTCATAATTTTCTACTAGAGAATTAAAATGAAAGGACATACTTAGATTGTGACGTTTCGTTGTGCCTTCTAATTTCTTCATTATATATATATATATATGATAATTTTAACTCCACTTTTAGCACATTGCTTCTAACCATAGAGCAATTTTCCAGTTAACGGTGACTAGGTGGTCGATTTTTAATTAAAATAAAATGATTAGTAACTAACTATAGTCTAATATATTTCTTGTCAGGCTTATTCCCTATAACACAAATTTGTATATACTATAATTTCCTTAAAAATTATAAAATATTAATAGCTCTTCTCAATATGCATTGTACTGGTTTAAAATTCATTAGACTGTACCCAACAAAAAAGTCACGATTTTTTTTAATTAGTTTAAATATCAATTATATCAAATATTTTTAAAGTATATACGTCTATGCATCAAAAAAAATACAAACACACACTTAGATGCAAATTAAAATAAGAAAAAGAACATATATAAATTATGTGGTAAAGAAGAGGTCCACACATGCTCTACTAAAATGAAGACTTTATTCATTTGGAAAAAATCAGGACATTACTTTCAATGCCTCTCTCCTAGTTTACTTTTGGATATGCATGTTGTACCTCTCCACGTTATCATGTGGAGATCCTTCCATCTAGTCTCCTGCTCAAA
>JAJIYU010018976.1:0-10965 GCA_030144865.1 Tinospora cordifolia
CGGCTTCAGTGATTGAAGCATCTCAGTCCCTTTGTCGAGTATGTGCTGACCCAGAGACATGGGTTTGCCTGGTGTAGGTGCACTAGCTTCAGGCAAACCATCAGGGTGGTAAGACATTTACTAGTTCAGCTGACAATGATGATGCCAAAATAGAAGGAGAGTTGAGCAAGGGAGCCGACGGGTAGGAGCTGTTTTTATATGGAGGGAAAATAAGAAGCATAGAGCTGGATGGAGTTGTCAAAAGTGTAACATATCCATTATTGAACGTGGCACGAGGAAGCGATAGGGCGTGCAACTTGGAGGACGTACACAATAGCTAGACAAACGTGGCCGGTGTATGGCAACTTGTAAAGCGGTGCTTCTTTCAAATGTCCGATCCTAGCGCACCCTCGTTTGGTTAATTAAAGCAGCCAACTCATCTCACTTTTAGCGATTGAATTATTTCATGCTGAATATTAAATTCATTTTAGTCACTAAAACTTTTTGGCATTAAAAAAATTATTACAAAAATTACAGCTAATAGGGCGTGATTGCCATATTTTAATTAGTAAAATGTGTTTGTTATAAAATAAAACAATTTGACTATAAAAATATAAATAAAAAACTGAAATAAAATTAAAAGGAAGATAAATATATGAAAGAAAGAAAGAGTTTTCTTATTAATAAAATTATCAGAAAATTTATTGATATAAAAATGAAATAAATAGTAAGGGCCTTAGTTATAGAGAGATTCTTTTCTTAGCCTCCAAGTAATCTTTAATGGTCAAGATTAATTTTTTACTGAAAAAAATCAACGATGCCGATAGATCTCTTCTTTTTTAAGTAAGTGATTGCATCATCAATTGCATCAGCATTACATCATCAATTATATCAGCATTACATAGATATCTACTTTATTATTATTATTATATTTATAACATTTCCCTTTAATGTTTATTGTTATTTGGAATGTGCCTGGTTAAAACCTTATCTAAAAAAAAACCTTGTGGGAAAAATTTCAAGTAAAGGAAAAAAATACACTATTTCTTTGATGATTTAAGGGTTGCCACATGAAAAATCTTTCCAAGAAAAAACTCAATAGGAAAACCTTGCGTCAGAAAAAAAGAATATAATAATATTATATCCCTTTCATGAGGACATTACTGGAGACTTTTAAGTTATTTCATTCCAATTTTATAAATCAAATTTTCAAATGTTGCAGTAGATAGCGCTTTGGTGAATAAATCTACCATATTATCACATGATCTTGTTTGCTGAATATTAATTTGTCTGTTCTTTTAAAATTCATGTATAAAAAAGAACTTTGGTAAGATATATTTTATTCTATTACCTTTGATACATCGTCCCTTTAATTATGCAATACAAGCAACATTGTCTTCATATAAGATTGTAAAAATTTCTTCATCCAAAGGTAATTCACAATTTTCTATAATATGATGGATCATTACTCTAAATCAGACATATTCTTGACTTGCTTTATGAATTACTATTAATTTAGCATGATTTGAGAAGGTTGCAGCTAATGATCATTTTGTAGACCTTCATGAAATGACAATCCCACCATAAGTAAATAAATACCTAGTTTGAGAATGTGTTTTATGCGGATTAGATAAACATCCAACATCATTATAACTGATTAGTTTTTGTAACAACCTGGGCCCACTGTTACGATATTGTCCCCACTTTAGCCACCGCTGACTGGGTGTAGGGTTTTATTCTTGGCAAGACTCGAACCTGAGTCTTCCAAAAACGCTCGACATAATGAGACACCGTCGAATGGACATTTAGCCTAGGAATCTTCCTGGAGTGAGACCGATGTAGGATATTACAATCTACCCCTCTTGGAAGTAATTTCATCCTCGAGATTCACACCTTCAATACACACAGAGCTACTTAGATACCATTTGTAACGACTCAGGCCCACTGTGATGATATTTTTTCGACCTTAGCTACCACTGACTAGGTGCAGAGTTTTGCTCTTGGCAAGATTCGAAACTGAGTCTCCCAAAAGTGTTCGACACAATGAGACACCCTCAAATGCATATTTAGCCCAAGAATCCCCCTGGAGTCGGACCGATGTGGGATATTACAATCCACCCCCTTTGGTAGCAATCTTGTCCTCGAGATTTACACCTCCGCTACACATAGAGTGACTCTAATACCATTTATAACAACTTAGGCCCACCGTGATGATATTGTCCCCACCTTAGCCACCACTAACTGGGTGTAGGGTTTTGTTCTTGGCAAGACTCAAACCTGAGTCTCTCAAAAGCGCTTGGCACAATGAAACATCTCTGAATGTACATTTAGCCCAAGAATCCCCCTAAAGTCGAACCGATGTAGGATATTACCATCCTAACTTGAGACTCCTAAAAGCGCTCGACACAATGAGACACCCTCGATTGCACATTTAGCCCCAGGTTTCCCCCTGGACTCGGACCGAAGTGGGATTCTGGGGCTAAATGTGCATTCGAGGGTATCTCATTATACCGAGTGCTTTGGAAAATTCTGGTTCGAGTCTTGTCAAGAACAAAATCCTACACCCAGTCAAAAGTGGTTAAGGTGGGAACAATATCGTAACAGGGGGGCCGCATTATTATAAATAGTATTAGAGCAGCTCTGTGTGTACTAGAGGTGGATCGTAATATCCTACATCGGTCCAACTCCAGGGCGATTCTTGGGCTAAATGTGCATTCGAGGGTGTCTTATTGTGCCAAGCACTTTTGGGAGACTCAAGTTCGAGTTTTGCCAAGAACAAAACCCTACCCCCAGTCAGTGGTGGCTAAGGTGGGGACAATATCGTAACAGTGGGCCTGAGTTGTTACCAAATGGTATCAAAGTCGCTCTGTGTATAACGGAGGTATGAATTTTGAGGATAAGATTGCTCCCAAGGGGGTGGATTGTAATATCCCACATCTGTCTGACTCCAGGGGGATTTCTTGGCTAAATGTGCATTCAAAGGTGTTTCATTATGCCGACCATTTTGGGAGATTGAGATTCAAGCCTTGCCAAGAACAAAACCCTGCACCCACTCATTGGTGGCTAAGGTGGGGACAATATCGTCATGGTTGGCCGGGGTTGTTATAAATGGTATCAGAGCCGCTTTGTGTCTATCGAAGGTGTGAATCTTGAGGACGAGATTGCTCTCAAGGGGGGTGAATTGTAATATTGCACATCGATCTAACTCTAGGGGGATTCCTAGGCTAAATGTGCATTTGAGGGTGTCTCATTATGCCGAACACTTTTAGGAGACTTAGGTTTGAGTCTTGCCAAGAACGAAACCCTACACCCAGCAATAGTGGCCAAGGTGGGGACAATATCGTAATAGTGGGTCCGGGTTGTTACAAATGGTATCAGAGATGCTCTATGTGTACTAAAGGTGTGAATCTTGAAGACGAGATCGCTCCCAAGGGGGTTGGATTATAATATCCCACTTCGGTCCGACTCTAGGGGGATTCTTGGGCTAAATGTGCATTCGAGGATATCTCATTGTGCCGAGCGCTTTTGTGAGACTTTGGTTCGAGTCTTGCTAAGAAAAAAACCTACACCCAATTAGTAGTGGCTAAGGTAGGGATAATATCGTCACGATGGGCCCAGGTTATTATAGTTTTGTTTTCGAATTTTTGGAATAAAGTAGACACCTATCAATTGTTTTTTGGAGGTATCGCAAAATGTGTTGGATACCATTCCAATGCTTCGAGTTGGAGAGGAACTATATCTTGCTAATAGATTTACAGAAAATAATATATCAAGTTGCATGTTATTAGCAAGGTACATAAGTGCACCTACTGCATTAAGATATGGTACTTCAAGACCAAGAATCTCTTCATTATCCTCTCTTGGTCGAAAAAGATCTTCATTTATATCAAGATATCATACGACCATTGGGGTACCTAATGGGTGTGCATTATCCATATAAAATCTTTTAAGAACTTTTTCAATATATCTTAATTGATAAATAAAAATTCTATCTTCTAGATGTTCAATTTGTAATCCAAGTTGATTCAAATTCATTACTTAAGTAAAAATATGTTGCCTTTGAAACCTCTTTTGGAGTTCTAATGATATTTAAATCATCAACATATACACAAATTCAGATCTAGATTTCCTTGAAAAAATACAAAAGCAAACTAGATCATTTTTATATCCTTCTTTTAGTAAATATTCACTTAGACGGTTATACCACCTACATCCCGATTACTTTAATCTTGTAAGACCTAGAATTTTCCACAACAACCACAAATAAAAAAAAAGAATTAAGACACAAGACTGTGGTCTTCAAACCAGGACCGCGATCCTACATCAAAGAGGATGGTCCACGTAAAGACCGTTATCCAAGGTTAAGGGACCGCGATCTTGTGCCAAGAAACTTAGATTTTGGGGAAGGACATGCAACTACAGTCCTACAATTAGGGATAATCCTAAGATCGCGATCTTGCGTTTAAGACTGTGGAACCCTAACCTTCATCTATATAAAGGTGTGTGTAGAAGAAGAAACCTAACTACACTATTACATCCCACAGTCGCTCACCTCCTCTTGTGAAACAAACCTTAGTTGTATTCTGTGAATCTTTCCTCTCTTCCATGCGCTGGTTCCATCATTTGTTCTTTTTCCAATAGCATCACCACAAAACAGGAACCACGCCAAGAATACACTACAAGATATTGAGAAGACTCCACAATCACAACTTAAGTAACCGTAAACCATTTCTTCTCCTGTAAACATTTTAGATCTGTTCTAATCCACTCTACACACTCCTGTCTGTAATACCCCAATTTTCGGTCGGACCTCTATTCACATGCTAAATCACGTGTGGATCGTCGCCCGACAAAAAATCGAAGTGCTACCAAAAATTTTCTTCTGTCAAAATCTTTTTCTTTAGAATTTTGTTCATAATCCTTAGTTCTCCAACCAATGTCTATATAGATATGTTATGCAAAATAGAAGATCACAGTAACTTCTCCGGATAAATCATAAGCAATGTAGCGGAATAACATTAAAATTCATTATTAAAACCAAGGTTACCAAACAAGCACAGTCATTTAAAGATAAAACAACTAAAGTAAATGCATTAAAATAATCCAGTAAAAATGAATAAAACACGACCTCCAAGTCTCCTATCCCAGACGACCTCCCCAAGAGGTGTCCACTCTAGTGTAAATCTCCTGACGTATACTGCTGTGTGCTATGCCCAAATAGTCCTGTAAAGTAAAATGGGAGTGAGCTCGAAAGCCTAGTGGATCATCCCTATACATCACACATATTATACATACCTAATCCAAAACATTACAAACACTTTCAAACATTAGGCGTTTCAGACATTTATTTGGTTTTGGTTGAAGTCAAGACCGGAAGAGGGTTGAGATGCCTCTCGGTATTCCCTGTGATCCAATCTAATCATAATCATAGAGGCCTCAATATCACAGTCCATGAGAGAGTACTTATCGCGACGTCATACCATCTCCCAAAGACTTCGAGCTGTCACAGGCAGCTCCGGGTGGGAATACCTACAATCTGCCTTTCGGCTCGACAATTGCACCGGTACATAGATTCTTAATAAACCTTTGTCTTATTTTAGTTTTATAATCCAATTCCATCACACCAAAACATCGCTCATATCATAGCAAACAAATAGAATGATGCCAAATATTAACATGGTAAGATAAATGATCAAATGATGAAATCTAAATGTATAATTTCCTATACATGCATGCCATGATCAAGAAATTATTCATCACACGTCATTTAACAATACAAACAATTTAAGTCAATTTTCCCAAAAAGCTAACAACCTAGAATTTATTCAAATAAATGTCTTGAATTTTAAATCTGCATAATACATGTGAGTAAGGAAATCATACCCACCTGATTTTCGGATTTCCTTCTCTTCCGTTCGTCACTAATACTCGTTCTTAAAAATGTCAATCTGCACATAGAAATTGTATTATAATAATTATTTAGAAGCTCTTAGTTTCTTCATTTTAATTTAATTGCAATAATACTCCTAACTAAAGTTTCGAAATAATTTTCATGACTTTTCAATCTAGAAATTTTAACTAATCAGGATTATTTCTATCATCAACTTCATTGCATTAAAATTTATTAAATAAGTGTTCTTCCATTTCTTAGTCGCTATGAATTTAATAAATTATTCATTTCTTAAATAAGATAATTACGAACAAAATAAGACTTCTATTGGTCAAATCTTTAGTCTCTTCCGTATTTGAAATTTTTATTCTTTTTCTTATAAGAGATTTATATTTTCAAAGGTTTATTAGTATTATTATTGTCTTTATTATTTTTATGTATTTAGCTAACTAAATAATTTAAGCTTTAAACTTCTAAATTTCTCTTAGAGTCTCTTTTTCCTATTAAAAGTGTGTTTAGTTAATTTAGAACTTTATTAAGACTTTCTTAATTTTTTGGTTTTCTAAAATATTTATTAAATAAGTTTTTAACTCTAGTTTTCTATATTGTTAACCTTTCTTTTAAAATTTTCTACTATCAAAAGGTGAGTTAATTTATTATTATTGTTATTGTTTATTTTATAATTGGTTCTATCTAAATTTCATTTAGAGTTACAAAAATAATTAATTAAATAAATAATTGATTTAACTAACATCGTACCTTTTGATTTTTCGTCCCAATTGAATTTCACGTTCGCGTCGTCAATTCTGAAAAATTTCGAGTACGTTGGTTTCGCTTCTATTCAATACGAAACCATGAAGATTAACATACACCCAACTTCCCAAGTAACTTTGTCATACTATAGCTCAATCATGATTTTTTTTTTAAATAATATTAAAAAATTAAATTATTTTTAAAATATCAAACTTCTTAAAGTTATTTTCAATATACCCAATTTTAAACAGTGACATGCCACATGTGTACCCACGTGGCATTCACGAGCTCCACCTAGGCAAAAGACGTTTTTTGTAAAAATGTCTCCTGAAGACGTTTTTTGTAAAAACGCCTCCTTTAGAGGAGACCTCTTACACAGGAGGCGTTTTTTCCTGTGGCCCAAAGGAGGCGTTTTTACAAAAAATGCCTCTTTTGTAAGAGTATTGTACTGTAGGCTTTTTTTGTAAAAAGGCCTACAGTACGTGAGCAATTGTCACAGACAGTCATCAAAATCTTAGCCCAACCAACTATACCAATAAATTTTCCTTTGTTTTAAGTAGGTGGGGCAAATGAATCCTTTACTTGCTGGGTTTTGAAAGAAAAAGTAATTGGTTTTTGTTATGTATTAACTCATTTAGCTTTTTCATAATTTGGGTAGCTGAAAAAGTTACTATGAAAGTCTTTTGCAAAGTAACCTACCAAACGTTCCAGAATAATCAAAGCAGTAACTAGAAGATTCAATAGCAAAATAATCTAGCCAGCATTGCAATATAATCAAGCTGGCAATCACATTCAATTGTAGAGAAATACAGCAAATGGAACATATGTACAACTGACTGGTCAGTTTTAGAAGTGACCATTGGAAATAAGAAAACAAAATTGACTGACAAGAGTAGTAATGGATATTATTAAGAAGTCGCCGGGGCTCCCAACATGTTAATTATAATCTGAGAATAGTCCTAAGTCTATCACAGAGGTTCTGAATGGTTTATTGTTCTTGAGCCACTTGCAACTCCTGAAGGGGCATCTCCTCATAGCACCTGGAAAATTGAACATAGAAACTGGATCAGATATGTGATTCTAAGTTAACAGGAGTCTAGGATTTAAATAAAATAAAATTAAAAATTAAAAAAAACGTAAACAGCACAAAACTCGTACATTCTGTGGTAAGCTAATGCTTGTGCAAGATTCATTAAGGTGGAGCTCAAAGCAAGCCGTTCATAAACACTTGGAGGAAGAGGAATCTGCAGCACAGTAATAAAAAGAAAAAAACAATAATAAGACTAGGAAAACAATGAAGAGTTTTATATGAGATTCTGGAACCTGGTTCTATGCTCTTCTGCCCTTTTTTGATAACCCATCTCCACTATAGAGTTCCTGAACAGCTTCCATGAAGAGTTACCTTATCTAGCACTTTAAATGCTTTCTAAGTTGTAGAATTGCTCTTCAATGTGCCAATGTTCATTTCACTACCACCTCCAATCTGCACCTTAGAAATACTATAAGGCATTTGGTCCTTGTTTCGGTTATTAGGATTTGGTTCAGGATCCTAGAGATCTTTGACAGCAGAAGTTGTACTTCTGTCCCTGGAAGATATTATTATAATCGAGTAATCTTTATGCCAAAATAAATAAATAAATGAATGAAATAACACAATTGCAGCATAAATTATATACAAGATGTTACTAGGGGCACCAGGGGAAAGAAACTGCAAAGAAACATAAGCAGTTTATATAACATGACATAAAAAGGAAAAGCTAAAAATGAAAATATATAGTTGGCTAACTGAGAGAGAAATCTCAAGATTCATTCATGCATGAAGACTTCAAAAGTTACAAGACCTAGGAAGACTCCCAACATGTTGAGATTAATGAAAACAGAAAATAGCTAAGATAAGAAGAAAGGAAAATGAATAAAGGATTCATCTTATGGTTTACTCTTGAAGCCAACCACAAAAGGAAGTTTGACATTGGACACAACTCTCTCATTGTCCTGAAATCAAACTTATCCATTATACCTTTGTAGTTGGAAGAGACCTAGCATATGTATGTCTACCATGTCCATATTGCATAAAAAAGTGAGCATTTAAGGTCTACCCAGCTCCAAATGTTGCAGCCAAAATACACATTGCAGCAGCAAATGCACATAAGTAGCTTCGTAATGATGTAGAAGCTTAAAATCCAAACAACGGGCTATCAAGTATCAACAAATTAATCAATGGCAAGTCATCAACAAATGATAGCATAACCCAGGTTAATCCTTTCAAAATTTTTTTTTTAAAAAGAAACACAAAATATGATCTCTGTATAATGATGAATGAGCATGGAATTCCTTGATTTTGAGGTGTCCACTCTCACACACATTGAATAGAGACGTCATCAATTGGTTTATAAAAGTAAGCATAAGCTGAAACAAGAAAAGAGAGAAGTAAATGCCTGATAGGAGGTGAATGGAGAGAACTTTTACCAGATATCATTTGACTTTTCCCCAAGTGCTTGAGATGGAATTTCATTAGGTTTTTGTGTTCCACCTTGGAGACTGGACAATTGTTTTATTAATCTCTTCACTGCTGTGAACTATCGTGGACCCAAAATCACCCGCTTCACAAGAATTTCATACATGTTAAAATATTGAATTGCTCCAAAAGGAAAAATTAAGAGTCATAATCACGATGACCCTAAATAATATATATATAGTCCAAAATGGTCTAAAAATGCATATTATGCACTTGCATTTTACAGTTAGAGGTATTCATCAGAAAGATTCTATGGTGAGATAAGATGATACTTTAAAAAGTTAATAGGGAATTCCAAATGCCATAAGGAATGCCGCTCGGATTAATGCTTGAATTGTCAAACTACAACATCTCACACCATCAAGAAAGAAATTTAAAAAATAAACAAATAAATAAAGAGGAGTTTTTCATTGATCAAAGAGGAGCCCCAAGACAAGGCAAACCCACATAAACAACTCCAACAGTGATATGTGTTGTTTTTGACTTTCCTTTCAATCCATCTTCCCTTTTATGTTTTACAGATTAAAAGACCTCGTACCTTTTATATGTCTGTGCTAAAGACAGTATCTCGAGGAACTATTAAGGTTGGCTACGGCCCCACAATATTTTCTATCATCACATATGCAATCTGCATAACTTTTAAGTGGGCTATGGCATTGTCCATCACTTAAAAGGACAAAAGGAAAGCTAGCTATTCCACTTTTGGCAAGAGAACACATTTTAAAGGACTAAAACACTTTGAAACTGCATGATGAAACCTTCCAGGTGCTTTCCTACAACCATTCTCCATCTCAAAGATATTACTAAGAGTGGAAATGATCGTTCTTGAACATCTAAAATAATTAAGTTTTCAGGAATCTATCACGAATAGAAAAAGATTTGCTGAAAGATATATCTCAAGATAAAGTAGGAAATCATTATTGCAATATTACAATGAAATAGTGATAAAACAACCTTTGCAATGGGGGCCATTTCTATTGCAATATGAACAATATGCATTGGCAGCTCCCTAGCAACTCCTCCAAGCACTGGGATGTGGTAATCCACTCCATTCCTGTTGTCATAGATTCTACCATCTAGCTTTTCCGAGAAAACAAAGTCCATCATGTATGCATCCAGAGGAACTTTGACTGCAAGGAAGCATATCATTTCAATCCATGTTGTCACCAAAGAGAAGATAACATTATAACATTTTAACAACCATCTGTGGTAAGCCCTTCATATGATGAATTATTAAACAAATACTGGAGATTCAGATGTAATCTATACAAAATAGATGATTAAATCATCTATGAATAACAATGACAAACAACTGAAAGGCTACGAATAAATAATGAAATTATGTGAAAAAGGCACTGACTACCATGCATTAGATAAAAACCACCACAATTAGGTCAGGTATCTACTTGCTTTTCTATCATCTTCATCTGCTTCGAAGTACTGCATCTTTAACCATTGATTTGGCACCTGATATAAAAAGGAACATGTATGTCAATCATTCACAACACAAATAATATTAATTGCATTTGAAACATGGATTAATAATTCAGTAAAACTTATCTTGCGTACCCCTTTTAGCTAGCTTCACCATGCACCTATTTGATTGACATAAGTTCTCATTTCATATCACAATGTAAACACAAAGAACTAAAACAAATATCATACATAACAATCCAATTAAACAACTCGAAAACTCCAAAAAACTCTAAAACTTTATAGTAAACAATACATAACCATTTACAATAAACAACTAAAAAAACACCAAAAATTATTGTCATTCTGTCCCACAAGGTGGCCAATGGCGTCTTTTGGTTCTTCTTAGATGTCG
>JAJIYU010018977.1:0-10965 GCA_030144865.1 Tinospora cordifolia
ATTGATCGTCAAAATCTGGTATTTTTTCTTTCTGGGTGGGCATCTAATAATTTTTCGAATTTTGGGTTTTTCTTTTTTAATTCTTTTGATCTATCTGCTAGCGCAAATTAAATTAATGGGTTTACGCCCTGGCAGAGGCAAAATTTCTTTACGTTCCTGAGATTTTCTTCTTTTCTGATTGTTCAAACAGTTTCGTGTCTTTTTTTTTTTTTTTTTTTTTTAAGTCTGATTATTGCTTTGCTTCTTCTCTTCTTCTTCGAACAAGCTTAAGGAGCAGAGATAGTAATGCTTAAAAATGGCATTTCGAATTCATCAATCTCATATTCCAGATAAGTTTTATCAAAACCCTTCAATAACTTTTCAAGAAAATCTGCATTTTCTGTCTTCCAAACACCTTATTACACTCAAAAATACTAAAAGTTCATTAAGCATCCATTTTTGCTATCTTCGATCTCAATCTCTCAAATCCAACTCAGAATCCAAAAAACAACACGATTCCACAGTTTCTTACCTAGCTGAATCTTATGGGCTCTCATTAAAGTTAGCTATTTTAGCTTCCAACAAGATCAGCATCAAATCTATCAAGAAATCAGACTCAGTTCTTGAGCTTTTCAAGAGAGGTATCACAAATGCCCAGATAACAATTTCTATTTCCAAGCCATCAAAATTTAATTAAGGCAAATGTATAGTCAAACCATCCATTCGTTATCCGTTCATATAAGCAGAAAAACATTGATCACAAAATCTTATTACATATCACCCACAGAGGTCTCAAAATCTAATAATATTCCACTCACTTTAGCCTGCGATTGGCTTGAAGGATGTGATTTCACTGTGATGTTCTCATGCTCTTTCATAAACCACAACCTCATGATGCTACATTAGCCTTTTTCGTTCCTCACCATCTTTAACCCCACCTTCATTTTTTATTCTATTTTAAAGTTACTCTAACACCAACTAGTAATTTCTTTTCTAACCAATTACTCTATTTTTTACTCTAAAAAAGTATTCTTTTTTCTTTTTAATTATTTTTAAAAAATTTATTTTTATACATAAATTTTATATCACATATTTATTCAATATTACGTTTAATTATTAATAAATAAATAAATAATAAATAATACACTACAAATTTCACAAATTATTTTATTATGTTATAATTAATTAAATTTAATTAATTTTGTAATAATTAATTAAAATTAATGAATTATAAATTATTTTATAAATCATTAGTAAATATATACAAAATATAAAAAATATCAAACTTAGACAAAAATAATTAAATACATTAGAACATGTTTATTTAAAAAAATAAAGAATAAAAATAATTTTAAAATAATAAAATTCTATAATATAAAAATAAATAACATAAATAAAAATTTTAAAATAATTAAATTTGTAACTTAACAAATATAATTTCAATAACAAATTTTTAATCAAAATTATAACTAAACTAAAAATAAAACTATTGATTTTAAAAATCAAATTTTTTTTAAAAAAAAAACAACAATACACTAGCGCCAAGATGGCGCTGGATTGGAGCAACCCAGTGCCAAAAACTACTAATCCAGCGCCAAAATGGCGTTGGGTTGAAGAAGCCCTTAATCACTGTTTGGAACTTCAAATCGGTCTTGGATTTTTTGTTTTCCTCTTCGACCGCAAACTTTTTGATCTCCACCACATGCGCCTCCTCCTGGTCCTCCTGCAACCACCCTCTGACGATCGCAATACGAACCACAGAAACGATCTAGGTGATAATGAACAGAGAAAGAAGTAGGAGAGAAAAATGAACTTTCATCTTTGTTTGGTTGCTTTTTCTTTGGTGGAAGAGTGAGGATGGCGCAACTATATATTAAGCGTGGCGTGATGATCTCTTAAGTATGTAAATTGTATATTGAATAAAATTGAAACAAGTTCATATTTTTGTTAATTTTGAAAGGTTAGGATTAATTTGTCAAAAAAAAAAAGGTTGGAATTTTTTATCTCTTAGTTATTAGCCTTTTTTTTTTTCTCGAGCCTTGAAGAATCTTAACTCGGACAATGAATTGTTTTGTTTATTGATTTATAAGGGTATTTTTGGAACACAGTTTCTTTGAGAATTTATAATCCGTGGACCTTATGAGCATAGATTTTATCTTTATTGAGATGTTGGTTAACCATTGATGTCCAAGTTGCCTTGAGTAATAGATTACTTATGAACCTTTGGAGGCTTTATTTGTTTTATATTTTGAGAAAATTATATGAATGTTTGATATTTTATTATTATGGGTCATAAGCATTCGTGGTGATTAAAAAAGGAGATTTGATTTATAGAAATAACATAATAATATAACACCCTAAAAGGATTTTGAAAGAAGAAAGTGGTTTTTCTTTATTGTTTTGAAAAAGTATTCTATTAATGAGTGTGTTTTTGAACCAAAATCTATTTCCTTCAATTTTTATGTTGACATTAAAAATATTTACTTATAAAACATTATTTATCAAAAAAAATGAACTGTTTGAAAATTGAGTTGTTACAATATGTCCCTTCTTGGTTTTGTGATGTCTCTTCTTTGACACTCACATGGACATCGGATCCTTCTCCAGCTTCTCCTTCACATGCAAAGGGAGCTTCTTCTCCCTCTATGCCCCCATTATCAACTATGGGCTGATTTTGCACATATCCTTCGTCAATGGATGCAAGCCTAAACTGCGCCTCCATCATTCCTCACCTAAAAGATGCTGTTAGTGGTGGCCTTTTACTATTTCTTTGTGTTAATAAAAGGGAAAGCGTGTTTCTGCCAAAACCTTTATAGCGACATCTCTAAAAAAAATGTAAGGAGATTTATTGATATCATACAACATGTTAAGATTTATATTTTGAATATAAAAATTTACTAGAATAAGTGCAAATAGTGAGATTCTGCCAGACAGCATCAAGAAGGTCTCAACAGTCATGGTCAAGAGTGACCGAAACTCTATAAAAAGCCTTGACATTATCTTGCTAAGACTCAAGAGAGGGTCTCGGTTGATTAAGGCCAAGAACTCTTATATGAGTCTAAGCCATGTAAGACCACTCGAGACTTAACTTGTAACTTTGATATGCCACACCTAAACCACATTCTCACATCGGTTCAGTATAAGAAATATATGAATTTGGTGTATTTCATCACTACAATCAATTACAAACAAACAAAAACATAAAAAAAAATATACCTAATATAAGATTAGAACACACACAATTGAGTAAAAAGTCGTCTCCTCCAATGATGATGTATATTGATCGTGAACACAAGTTATCAATGTAAAAATGATGTATTTTGGTGGTCTTGATCACTAACAATATGAAATGGGTTGATGATCAAGTAGAAGAAGCAAGGGTTAGGATGGAATGAAATAGTTTCAACAGATTTAAAAAAGATGGAACGTATGCTCGTGGTAGGTGCTAGGGAATAAAGTTTAGGAATTGTCGTTCACATTTTTTTTTTAAATTATTGTGAAAAAGTAATGTTATTTAAAAATTAAAACAATTTTATAAATAGAATATATTTAACAAATAGTAAGGTACAAATAGGGGTGCAAAATATTTTTATTCCAACGCACAGGTCACCCGCAAGGCATAGAGCGGGTTCGATGGTTTCTGAGAAGAAGCTCATCTAGATATATGATTGCGATTCTCAATCTCAACCCCAACACCAAATCTTAGTTGCAGATTCACAAATCCAGCAACAGCGGCTTCAACTACAGGTATTTATAAGGCTTTTCGCACCTTTTCTTCAACTGATTTATTTTCTTCCAATTTCTTTCTTCTTGTTCTTCTAAGTTGCTTCTTTGTTTGGTTCTTGTTATATCACTTGTTCTTATTTCTTGTGACGGTTCCTTTTCTTTGTTTCTTGCTAATTTACTCAACTTAGCTTTAATTTCCCTGTAAATATTGCTTCGTTGTAAAGCTAGATGTTCTGCTACTCATTTCAAATGATTTCTTTGGCTCTTCACTATATTAGATCATTGTCATATGTTCTGCAATGAATTGCTATTGCTCGTTGCACAGAGTTTATTGCGATTCGTCTTGCAGGGCTCATTAGGTGTTCTGGATTAGCATGATTGAATTTTGGAAGTGAAACATTCAGTGTTATGAATATTGTCATGTCAGAGAGAATATTTACTTTTTATTTATTTTAATTTGCTTGCCTAAGGATTGCACGCCCATATCGCACAATTTGTGAAAAAAAAAAATGAGGAGTGCCAAGGAGGACAAGTTGAGGTTTTGCATAGACAGAGGAGGGACTTTCACAGATGTTTATGCAGAAATTCCTGGGCGATCTGAACCGCGAGTTATGAAGCTCTTATCTGTTGATCCCGAAAATTACGATGATGCCCCAATTGAAGGTATACGGAGGATTGTGGAGGAATATACTGGGGACAAGATCTCCCGAGCTTCAAAGATCCCCACTGATAAGATTGACTGGATTCGGATGGGCACAACTGTTGCTACAAATGCCCTATTAGAGAGAAAGGGAGAAAGAATTGCACTCTGTGTAACTCGTGGATTTAGGGATTTACTTCAGATTGGTAACCAAGCTCGCCCAAATATCTTTGACCTCACAGTTGCCAAGCCTTCAAATCTATATGAGGAGGTTATTGAAGCAGATGAGAGGATTGAGCTCATTCTTGAGAAGGAAGAAGCAAAGGACTCAATTAATGATTCATCTTCCTTGGTTAAAGGGATTTCGGGTGAACTTGTGAGGGTTTTAAAGCCACTTGATGAAGAATCACTCAAGCCTTTGCTAAAAACATTGTTGGGGAAGGGGATAAGCTGTTTAGCTGTCGTTTTGTTGCATTCTTACACTTACCCTCAACATGAAATTATGGTGGAAAAATTAGCTCTAAGTATGGGTTTTAGACATGTTTCATTATCCTCGGCTTTGACTCCAATGGTACGAGCAGTTCCTCGTGGTCTAACTGCTAGCGTGGATGCGTACTTGACTCCAGTAATTAAAGAATACTTGTCGGGTTTCATATCAAGATTTGATGATGGTTCAAGAAAGCTGAATGTCTTGTTTATGCAATCTGACGGAGGGCTTGCACCGGAGACTAGGTTTTCTGGCCACAAAGCAGTTTTGTCAGGTCCTGCTGGAGGTGTAGTTGGTTACTCACAGACTCTTTTTGGGCTTGAGACAGAAAAGCCCCTTATTGGATTTGATATGGGTGGTACATCTACTGATGTAAGCCGTTATGCTGGAAGCTATGAACAAGTGTTGGAGACTCAGATTGCTGGTGCTATAATTCAAGCACCTCAGCTTGATATTAACACCGTGGCTGCTGGTGGTGGTTCAAAGCTTAAGTTCCAATTTGGATCTTTTTGTGTGGGACCTGAATCTGTTGGTGCACATCCAGGCCCTGTTTGCTACCGCAAAGGAGGTGAATTAGCTGTTACTGATGCAAATCTTATTTTAGGAACCTTGATTCCGGATTACTTCCCGTCTATTTTTGGACCTAATGAGGATCAAAAATTAGATTTGGAAACTACTAGAAATGAGTTCAAGAAGTTATCAGACTCAATAAACTCTTATAGAAAGAGCCAGGATTCATTGGCAAAAGACATGACAGTGGAGGAAATTGCTCTTGGCTTTGTAAATGTTGCCAATGAAACAATGTGTCGTCCAATACGACAGTTAACTGAGATGAAGGGTCATGAAACAAGGAATCATGCTCTTGCTTGCTTTGGAGGTGCAGGGCCACAACATGCTTGTGCTATTGCTAGGTTATTAGGAATGTCTGAAGTATTGATTCACCGTTTTTGTGGGATCTTAAGTGCATATGGAATGGGTTTGGCTGATGTTATTGAAGAAGCACAGGAGCCATATTCTGCTGTCTATGATCCCAAATCTGCTTTGGAGGCATCCCGCAGGGAAGCTGATCTGATAAAGCAAGTCAAGCAAAAACTTAGAGGACAGGGCTTTGGAGATGGAAGTATTGTGACAGAGTCATTTTTAAACTTGAGATATGAAGGTACTGACACTGCTATCATGGTCAAGAGGAAAAGTAAGGAACTATTGGAAAATGACTATGCCTTGGAATTTGTCAAACTATTTCAACAAGAATATGGATTTAAGTTGCAGAATAGGAGGATACTTATTTGTGACGTGAGAGTTCGCGGTATAGGAATCACTAACATCTTGAAGCCTCAAACACTAGAACCCAGTCATGTGGCTCCTAAATCAGAAGGTTACTATGATGTCTATTTTGAAAATGGTTGGCATAAGACGCCATTATTCAGGCTTGAGAATCTTGGCTATGGTCATATCTTGGCAGGCCCTGTGATTATAATGAATGGTACCAGCACTGTGATTGTTGAACCAGGTTGTAGGGCACATATTACGAAATATGGGAATATCAAAATTGAGATTCTTTCTAGCATACACGCAAAAAAAATAGCAGGAGAGGTTGCTGATGTGGTGCAACTTTCAATCTTCAATCATAGGTTCATGGGAATAGCCGAACAAATGGGTCGGACTCTCCAGAGAACTTCCATCTCTACCAACATCAAGGAGAGGCTTGATTTCTCTTGTGCATTGTTTGGACCAGATGGGGGACTGGTTGCCAATGCTCCTCATGTCCCTGTTCATTTAGGAGCCATGTCCAGCACGGTTAAATGGCAACTTGAGTACTGGGGAAATGATCTCAATGAGGGAGATGTTCTAGTTACCAACCATCCCTGTGCAGGAGGTAGCCATCTTCCAGATATAACTGTTATAACTCCTGTTTTTGATAATGGCAAGCTGATATTTTTTGTTGCTAGTAGAGGGCACCATGCAGAGATTGGAGGTATAACTCCTGGAAGTATGCCGCCTCTCTCAAAGTCAATATGGGAAGAAGGAGCTGCAATAAAGGCATTTAAACTTGTAGAAAAAGGGGTCTTCCAAGAGGAAGGAATCATCAAACTTCTTCAGTCTCCTTATACAGATGAAACGTCAGGTATTAAGATTCCAGGTACTCGCAAGCTTCAAGACAATTTATCTGATCTTCATGCACAAGTGGCTGCAAACCAGAGGGGAATATCACTCATCAAAGAACTCATTGAGCAATATAGTTTGGGCATTGTTCAGGCTTACATGAGCCATGTGCAAATTAATGCAGAAGAAGCTGTCAGAGAAATGCTAAGGTCAGTGGCTACCAAAGTTAAGGCTCAGTTACATAAAAACACTGCAAATGATTCTGTGACTATTGAAGAAGAAGATTATATGGATGATGGCTCTATCATACACCTGAAGCTTACAATAAATACAGAAAAGGGTGAAGCTATTTTTGATTTTAATGGGAGTAGTCCAGAAGTATATGGAAATTGGAATGCACCAGAAGCAGTAACAGCTGCAGCAGTTATATATTGCCTACGATGTTTGGTGGATGTGGACATTCCTCTTAATCAAGGTTGCTTGGCTCCAGTAAAAATCCTCATCCCAGCTGGTTCACTTCTTTCTCCAAGTGATAAAGCTGCAGTAGTGGGGGGTAATGTCCTCACATCTCAGAGGATCACTGATGTTGTTCTTACTGCATTTCAAGCATGTGCTTGTTCTCAAGGCTGTATGAATAATCTTACTTTTGGGAATGGCAGTTTCGGTTATTATGAAACCATTGGAGGGGGAAGTGGTGCAGGTCCAACTTGGCATGGAACAAGTGGTGTTCAATGCCACATGACGAACACACGTATGACTGATCCGGAGATTTTTGAGCAGCGATACCCTGTTCTCTTGCATAGATTTGGGCTTCGAGAGAGCAGTGGTGGAAATGGTGTTTATAAAGGAGGTGATGGACTTGTAAGGGAAATAGAGTTCAAAAGCCCAGTTGTTGTGAGTGTGCTTTCAGAGAGACGAGTTCATGCACCTAGAGGATTGAATGGTGGGAAGGATGGTGCCCGTGGAGCTAATTACCTAATTACAAAGGATAAGCGTAAGATTTACCTTGGTGGTAAGAACACAGTTGAGGTGCAAGCAGGTGAGGTTCTTCAAATTATGACTCCTGGTGGAGGTGGATGGGGTTGTCCTTATTGATTCTACTCCATGATAGAGTATATTTAAAGTTGGTTATCTGCTACTTCAATAGCAAAGTTATAATGTTGTGATGGGATTTTTAATGATCATTTTGTTCCAGATGTGATAATAAAATGGAAGAATTAGTTCTCTTAAATAATCTATGGGATGTTTTAGTTGAAGACCTTTGTTTTAACCTTTTCTTCTCTGTTGGTGAAATTACTTTTATCGAGCTACAAATGAGGGTTTGCAGCACATCAAAGATTCTTATTGTTTGAAGGAAAGACACCAAATACTTGACAATTATTTTGCTGCAGCAGAGTGTTCAGTGCATGAGTTTGTGGAGATCTATGTGGAGAAAATATGAAACAGTGAGTTTAAATTTGATGTGTGTGAACATTTACATTGTTGCTACGTGAAGTTTATTTCTGTACATAGAGGATGCATTTGAGTTTCAATGCTACAGGCATGGAGGTTGTGAGGAAATCAATTCTGGACATGGTTCAGTTAGGTCTCTTCTATCTTGCGACTACTTCTTAGATGGCTATATGTGCTATTATTATATTTGCCTTTGTTTCCTGGAAGTCCTAGTTCATTTGACATCCACAACAAATTTGGACGAACACAACTTAAGACTGTTTACCATTTAAGTAAGTCTTAACAAAGAAGTTGCGTTTTTTCGGAGTTCAAGTTTGTTAGGTTAGGCTGATGGGATCCTGTTTCATTTCTTTTTAATTATCCCTTGTCATGTTAGCTTACACATTCGTTCAAAATGTTGTACGTGTTATGTCAAAAATTCAGAATTTTTATTTTATTGAACAAAAAAAAAAATCAGAACAGGAGCATTAATGAAATAAAACTTAGAAATCTGAAATGTAAAAGATTTTCCAATCTTCTTCTTCTTCATTTTTTTTCTTTTTTCTTTTTATTTTTTTGGATAGGGGAATGTACTAATCTCCCTATATTCATGCGTTAAAAGATCTTAGGGGTTTGGCTTGCTAGAGCTGTGATTCAAATTCTAGACTTCTTCATGATGCATGTTCCTCGATATCATACCAACCTTAAGTTGGCTGAAAGAATTACCCCATTAAAGTGTAGTAAAAACACAGCTATATTTTGCAAGGTCTGATATGTAGGATTTTACGATCCTATGATTTGGATCTTGACCCACACAACCATGGTCACAAAGTGTTCTTTGCATTGTCTGAGTGTAAAAGTCTTGAATTTAATCAGTGTGTACAGAGGGAATAAAAGAAATGTTTCATCATTTATCACAAGGTATGAATTTAATTTAGATGGACATAGGGAATATCTTTTTTCTATCTCTTTTTTCTATTTTATTTTTTAAAGTGTAATCTCAATCAGTATGCCTGTGCGTGCGTGCATGCGTGTTGCTTTTTTCTCTGTTTTATTTCTCCTTGATGAGCTCAAGCTCATTTGCTCCTGCACATGGGGATTTAGGAGATTCTGGCGTTGTCATGATGGACAGATTGGTTTCTCAGGTAAGAATGTTTCTTATGCAGATTCTTCATCTTACTCATATTGGCATATTGGCTGCTTGAATTCAGTTTTTTTATTTTAGGTCCTTTTGTTTCTAAATGCTTGTGGAGATTGATGACCAAAATAGTTCTTCTCAGGTTCCTTTTTAAGAAAATATGTTGTCCTAGCCTATTTTACTTTTACTCAGGTTTGAAATTTGGCCGAGGATGTATATCTAAAGGTTTCACTGGTTCATTTTTAAATTCTAAGATAAGGGAACTCGACTAATTAGATCTTAACCTTTCCTTTTGTTGGCTTTTCACTCATTTGATTGTCTGTTCTGATCTTCTAATTTAGTGAATTTCAACTATTAATCATTATCTCCTTTCATTCTTTCTTTTCTTTCTGTTGGATAATCTATGTAGTGATAGTTCAAAATTTACAGTGTAGGATACAGATCCTTTACCCATGTTGATTGATGTGGTGTTGGATGTGGGTATATTAGGCCAAAGTTAAAGAGTTTGGGAAATGTAGGTCTTAACGTACTTCTCTTGCAAACTCTCTGTCTCTCTCTATCTCTAGTTTTTCTCTTTGAGTTTTCAGCATTTGTTCATTATTGTAGCAAGCAATGTACATGACCTTGTTGATCTAGCACTTCTACAACCTGTTGGTTTGATAAAACTTCTATGCATTGGAGTTACTCTGATACTTCATGGAGAGAGATTAGTTGTTTTTGTTATATAACCTTTGATTCTGCTTTCAGATGCTGCGTATTAGGCAATCCTCCTTCTCTTTTCACGAATTACTGCCTATGCTTACTCTGTTTAAATAGCATGAAGATGCATCAGTATACTCCATTGCAAATAAATGCTCCTTAAATTTTAGTGGTGCCAAATATGTTTGCATTATGTGCGATGTTTGTTTTGCTGCTGCCAAGGGCAAGGTTGGTCCAGTGCATCCTATTAACTTCGTTAAGGATTCTGTTCTTTTTTTTGCTTTTAATTTTCTTTTGAAAATGCATTATAGAATTGTAAAGAGCACATTCTGGTCCACCATTGTCAACAGAACTTCTCGTTTTTCCTTATCCTGGCGCATTTATGTTCTTTCAAACAAAGAGAACATCTTTTTTTTAACAATGAAGGGAAAGAGGCTAGGAAGACTTAGTGGGTTGGAAGGAATAAATTCTGTTGGCCAAAAGACCTAAGGGTCTGAGTGTTACGTGAAGCTTAGGGGCAGAACTTAGGGCAAATTGCAAAAGTGCCTTTGGGTTTTTTTCTTTTTCTGTTTTTGGTTATTTCATGCAAGGAGACTAACTTGGTGAAGAATGTCAGTGACCAAGATATTGAATGTTGGAATTTTAACTTGGGGATGCATTGTGGTGGAAGTGATGTACAAAGACTTTTAGTTCTGAGTGTTGGTTGAAGCATGAACAAGTTATTCTCTTATTTCGAAGCATGAATTAGTTATTCTCTTATTT
>JAJIYU010018978.1:0-10965 GCA_030144865.1 Tinospora cordifolia
CTTCTTCCAATGTTCTGAAATGTGTTTAGCCACGTTTTTCATTATAACATTTGGTATACTAACTTTATTCTCTATATACAGAATTTTATTGTAAACTATTTTCTATTATAACTATCGTATAACATTAGAATACATAATTCTATTGTAAACTATTTTCTATTATAACCATTGTATAACCATTGTCTGTAGAGGGTCTGCAGCAAATGAAGAAGAAGTTGAATAATGCAGCTTACTTGTTCTTGTTGTTGTAGCTCACCACTGCTACCATTGCCTTTGATTGTCGCCGATTGTCACCATGTCTGTGTCTCAAGAAGAATCAACTGCTCTTTAGCGCACAAGAAATCTCTGTTTGTCGTGCCCATGCTCAGGAACAAAACGGGTGGCAGAGATATTTGGTTCTTTGCGCAAAGGGCTCCAGCTCGGTGAACATATTCATGATTTTGCCATTGGATTCGGTGAACCGGCGGTCGTGGTACACGAAGCAATTGTAGGCGTCGTCCTTTTTGTTGAGAATCGCTGAGGGAAACACGGTGGGCAAGATTGGGTTGGCATAACTCGGGATAATGAAGTCAGTTTTTGAGTCGAGAAACTCGGAGGTGAACTGGGTATGTAAGATCTGGAGGTGGGGCATGAGGCCCAAGAACGCAATGTTGAATAAGAAGAAGATGTGAGTTGGGAGGCCGAGCTTGGTTCTGATGTCGATCAGGGTCGTGAAGAATAAATCGACGACTAACCCAGTGACTTGACTTGGACCAAACTCAGAGATGAGTTGTGCGACAATGCATTTGAGTTGGGGCTTGTGGCTTTCAATGAAGAGGGAGACTAAGGTTTAGATGCAAACTCCAACTAGAGAATCAAGAGAGGGAGGGACCAGAGGTTCGATGAGGAAGTGGATGTCGGGGAAAAACAACGAGAGAAAATCGATGTAATTGTTGATTGAGGAAGACAAGGGGGATTTGAGGTAGAGGAAGGTGATGGTGTAACACCCCAGCTCCCGATCTCTATCTCATAGGTCATAGGCGACGTGGTTGTCTCATAGCTTGAGACTTCATTTCTTTCAAGTGCAGTCCATCCTACTTTCTATATGAGAACTGGGGATATTAATTTTTCTTTTCATCATTTATCACATCTGTTAGTTTCATCGGATCATATCCCAAGGTATAGAGTATAAATACAACAGAAACACAATAATCTCAGTATTTCAAAATAACTGAAAACATTGATTTATGATCAGAGTTACGAACAATTCTATGGGCTCCATACAAATACTATCGACATCTGACATGATCAAATATAGTGGGTCACAAGCCCTACAATACAGTTCATTTTCTACTATCCTCATATTGTGAGGCACACTGTTATTAATTTACATTGATCTGCTGGGGCGATGTCTTCAATACTTACCTGAAAAAAATGATTGGGTGAGTTCAAGAGCCCAGTGGATCATACACAGTACATCCTTAGCGTTATTTAAACCAAACACTGAACATGCAAACACTTATCATCCATTAGGCGTTTCAAACATTTATTTATCATCAGCTGTCAATGAGACCGAAAGGGGTTAACCTCTATGTTCTAGATTTGGGGAGAGAGATCAATTCTGAAATCAAATGCTTCTTTGGGATCATTTCTGAAACCCAGTTCATTCAAGTGTCAATCTTAACAACCAGTTCTAATTCTGCATGGAACACACACGAAGGACATTCGTCCCCGCGTCAGTACGTGGTTAAAGTCTTTATTTAATCTTATTTTTGTGAACAGAGCATAATAAAATAAACATTTCATCAAAAATTAAATCAGCATGACATCATAAATCAATATTTTCATGAATGAAAACAATGACTGTCGATTTCTGATGTAGAAGATCGTACAAGACGCAACTATAGAGAATACTCTCTCGGTCATAAATAAATTAAAATAAAGGAAAATCTTTCACAAATTATTTAGTCAATAACCTTACATATTTCTAGGCATTCAAACAATGTAAACATCACATATTCAGTATTAAAATTCAAATAATACTAGAGAGTAGAGTAATCACTTCCACCTCAGTAGTAATTCCCTGAATCTCAACTTGTTTTGAGTCTTTGGCCAATAGTCCTCAAGATCTACATTTTGAAAATGTCATTTAATAACTGCCCATAAACAGTACCGTATCTATGCACAGTGCTAAATAGTAATAGTGAACAGTATCGTATGAACAGTAGATTACGTATGCATACTGAAATGAACAACGATATCTCCAATCTTAAATAGAGACTAGAACAGAGTAATTATACCTGTTTTGATCATAAAAATCCCTCTAATTGCTTCAAAAGAGGTACCCAACAGTAGATCTTCACTACTGTTATGCAGAAACTAGGGTTTTCTCCTTCCTACTACTATATTTGTTGTCTAAAACAGTTGAAGAACAAGAGAAGAGAAGAAAGTAAACAAAGAAATTCTTTCTTTCTTGCTGGAATGAATTTTCAGAATGAGGGGGGGAGGGGGGTTTATATGAATTTTTCTGGCAGAAAAAGATGAAACCGCACAGTTATAAATAGTTTGTTACTGTAGCTACAGTAACCACCAAACCTTATTTTGTCTATCGACAAAATAGTGACCGTATTTGTAAATAGTAACCGTATATTTGAACAGTACTTTTTTTAAACTAAAATTCTGGGTATTACAACACTAAAATTTTTATTTAATTATATAAATTTTTCTATGTACATATTCCTATAATATGCAGTATTAACATTTATTATGCTAACACACACCTTATTCATACACATATTAACCTGTATGTGTATATATACTTTATTTCTATTTATTTATTTCTTAAGCAACTCTTTAAATTTCATAATTAATTCTACTAAATTAAAATTTTTATTTAATTATTAAATTAAGGTCTTATTTACCTATTTTATATTATATCTCCAATATATTTTATTTTTCATGTGCCAACCCACAATTTGTACCTAAAAATTTCTTAAAATCTTTGAAATTAATTCATTTAACCTATTTTTATTTATTTTAAATTATTTGACAAATTTCGGGGGTATTACATTTGCGCATTTTTTTAATTACATGTATGTCATATATCATTACTTATTATCAAAAATACCAGAATATATAAAACTGGTATATGATGCATTGCTCCTCGTAATTTCTCCTTCTTCTTCTTCTTCTTCTTCTCAATTGGATGATAACAGTTGTTGCCACCATTGTCACCACCACTGCTGCACTCGCTTAGATCATCACCACAGATCTACCGCCGGTGCAACGATTGTCTAATCTCAAATTATCTAGTGCCATTGTAGAACATATCTTAGATCGATGCTCACCACTACCAAAATTAGAATCAATAGATGAAAACTTCCAAAAAAAAAATTATTTAGCTATACTGCTATTTGGGTCCCGAACTTCTTCCAATGTTCTGAAATGTGTTTAGCCACGTTTTTCATTATAACATTTGGTATACTAACTTTATTCTCTATATACAGAATTTTATTGTAAACTATTTTTTATTATAACTACCGTATAACATTAGTATACATAATTCTATTGTAAACTGTTCTTTATTATAACCATTGTCTGCAGTGGGGCTGCAGCCGATGAAGAAGAAGTTGAATAATGCAGCTTGCTTGTTCTTGTTGTTGTAGCTCACCACTGCTACCATTGCCTCTGATTGTCGTCGATTGCCGCCATGCATGTGTCTCAAGAAGAATTAGCTGTTCTTTAGCGCACAAGAAATCTCTGCTCGTCGTGCCCGTGCTCAAGAACAAAACAGGTGGCAGAGACATCTGGCTCTTTGCGCAACAGGCTCGAGCTCGGCAAACATATTCATGATTATGCCATTGGATTCGGTGAACCAGCGGCCATGGTACACGAAGTAGTTGTAGGCGTCATCCTTTTTGTTGAGAATCGCTGAGGGAAACACGGCGGGCAGGATTGGGTTAGCATAACTCGAGATAATGAAGTCAGTTTTCGAGTCGAGAAACTCAGAGGTGAATTGGGTATGTAAACTTTGGAGGTGGGGCATGAGGCCCAAGAACGTGGTGTTGGATGAGAAGAAGATATGAGTTGGGAAGCCGAGTTTGGTTCTGATCTCGATCATGGTCATAAAGAATAAATCGACAACTAACCCAGTGACTTGACTTGGACCAGACTCGGAGATGAGTTGTGCGATAATGGATTCGAGTTGGGGCTTGTGGCTTTCGATGAAGAGGGAGACTAAGGTTTAGATGGAAACTCCAACAAGAGAATCCAGAGAAGGAGGGATCGAAGGTTCGATGAGGAAGTGGATGTCGGGGAAAAACAACGAGAGAAAGTCGATGTAATTGTTGATTGAGGAAGACATGGGGGATTTGAGGTAGAGGAAGGTGATGGAGATGCGACAGTGACTTCGATGGATGAGGGTTTGGGTGAGTTGGATGGCAGTGGTGAGGTGGCCAAAGCCCATCACCGGGATGAATATGATCTTTGATGTCTTCGACATAGATTCCAGTAGGTTTACGGTTTATTCGCAAGTTATACCAATATTATACCAATATGTGTATATAAATTCAAACCACCATGATCAAGCAGATCACCATTGTAGTCATGGAAACACATAGGTAGATCTTTGTACGTTGATCTTTGCTTGCCCTTGCCTTGTGTTGTTGGTTGCATCATCTTCTTCTCCGCCGATGATTCAAGCATGTTCATCTTCATCTTCTTTTTCATCACTACTGCAACTATATCTCGCCTTTGTTATTATTTAGACGTTATACTAATATTATACAAATGGTATACCAAGAATAGTTATATGGATGTTATTCACACATTAAACAAATTTGTATACAATCATTATCTTAAGTTATACTAATATGATACCAAAAAATCAGTTTATTAAAAGATATGACATTGATACCAATATCAATTCATGAATAGATTTTGACATTATATCTATATTAAACCAATCTATAAGTTGTACGGATTTTATGCACATTTTAAATCGATGTAATTTGAATTTGTCTATACACATTATTCATAAGTTCTACCAATATTATATTAATAGACACTTTATTTCAAAAATAATGCTAATATTACACTTTATATATATGTTATTCATATGTTATACCTATAAAATATTACTAACCAGTTTATGAATATATCCTTTTGTATACACATATTATACTGATGTTATTGAAAAATAATACCCATACTATATTTTTGAACATTGATATCACGTTGTATACAGCGATTATTCTTATGTTATACCAATATAATATCAAAAGTTATAGTTTTGAGCCCTATATCCTTTTGTATACATATGTTATATTGATATTATTCGAAAATAATACCCACACTGCACTTTTTAAATAGTGATATAATGTTATATACAAACATTAGTTTTATGTTATACTAGTATTATACCAAAAATTACAGTTACGAAAAATGTTATACTTTTGCATACACATTGATTGTACCACTTTTTCCGAAAAAGCCAAAATTTTTGTTTTTATAAAAATTCACGTTTAAACTATATTTCAGTATTTTTGTTATTAATTTTATAATTTTTGTATATAAATAAAAATAGCAATATTTTTGTAAATATTCTTTTTTTTTCGTATAAAAGTATGCTTTCCCCTTTATTTTATATGATTATATTTCTAAATTGCCTATAGGCCCATCTTTGAGCCCACTTACCTTATTTTTTTCTATTCAAGGTGTTCTCACCTTAGTTTCTTTTTCTTTTTCTCTTTTTTTTTTTTTTTTTTTCAATACCTTTGTTCTATCAAAGGTATTGAAAAAAATCACTATTTCTTTTTATCTTATTAAAACACTTTTCTAACAATTATTATTAATAATAAATTAATCAGATCATTTTTATAATTTGTTTGATGCCAAGAACATCAAGAAATTAATATATATACTCCTAATTTTAATTTAAAAAAAAATACTTGGTTAGTATAGGGTTATTCTATGCTCACATAATAATATTTCTTGTAAAAGATTACATAAATCCAGCTGAATGAATTGGGTTGGGTTTCAATTAGGAATAAAATGTTCTTTCTCCTGTTTTTTTTTCACCTTGTGCGTTTTATATTTTTAAATTTTCATGCATTTTTAATTTAAATAAAAATTAATTACTGTTCAGTTTTTAATCCTAAATATACCACCATATTCTATATTGCTTTATTTGCATTTTATTTTATCAAATTCTATTTTATTATTTATCTTAATTATGAAAATATTCTAATTCTATCTCAAACGAAAATACTTCAAATTTGTAACTAATTGAGTCATGTTACCACCTTCTACTTTCATGCATTGTAAATTCAAGGATAAATATATAATATTTTGTTGATTGATCCAAAAATTAAATATTTTGAAATGAATTGAGATTCTATTTTAATTAACCAAATCTTCTAAGGCCACTTACACATGTTTTGCCTTAGATGGACTGTTGGCAAATGTTCTAGTGGTTCTACTACTTAGCACTCTTCTATTTTTACTTTCAAGGGTGTTCTAAAGAAAAAAATATTACTCAACTTAGGCTATATAAATTAACGAAATAATGTACAAAATATTAATGAATGGCATTCATATCTTTTCATCTTAGAAAATCTCTATTAAATCCACCATCTAGCTTTTTGATATATGAACAAACAAAGATTATTTTAGAATTTTTTTTTTCAAAATTTATAGTAATATCAGTAAGAATAATAAAATATACATCCTATTTGAAACACTAAAAGCCACAGTATATATTTATAATTATTAGATGATGAACACATATCTCGAGGCTTGCATTACCTTTTTTTTATCTAGTAATATAAATATACATCACATCACATTATGTATTATACTGTTTGATATTCAAAATGAGGCTTATATGACATTTTGCTATAAATAAATATTTTTGGAAGTATATGAAATTTTTATTCTGGGTCACCAAATTAAATCTTTAGTTTAATGTACTGCAACCAAATATATTAATTTAATTAATTAATTAATTAATTAAAAAAAAAAAAAAAAAAAAAGAAGAAGAAGAAGAAGAAGAAGAAGAGAGGCAGATGGACATGAATATCTCTTTTTCGTTGTTGGGTACCTAACAGAGGCATTTTATAATGGACTTTCTTAATAAATGGGCAAGAAAACTGGGTCCTTGGTAGATCCTCCGGGTTATTGCCTGTTCTACTGGGCTTGATCAGAGAATAAACGGAGCTCGAGGCCCATAGGATTCTAAATCTTCTTTTTGTTCGTACAAATGTGCTTGTATCTTGATATGAGAATATATGTAATTATTCTTTTTTTTTTTTTTGAGTGATTCTTCTTCTTTTCTTTCTTTCTTTCTTTCTTTCTTTTTTTTTTTTTTTTTTGGTCTGGGTGGAAAATGAGTATGATGTTATATGATAATCTTCAAGACAAGATGGGATAGATCTTACCATATTGGAGCGACACATAAAGACCAAAATAAAAAATATATAGGATAATCTTCAAGACAAGATGGGATAGATCTTATCATATTGGAGCGACGAACATAAAGAATGCTCCAAAATTGCTTCACCTGTACTAGAATTAAGAAAAAGATCTAGAAGCAGACTAACAAAACTAGTAGAGCAATAAAAGAGTTTTGAGGACAAGTGAGATAGAGGTAAATAATCCATGGTCCAAAAATTATATGTGTCTGCAAATATAGAGACATTTAGCAATAGGATCATAACATTGAAAACCTTTATGCTAAATATCGTATTTAAGAAAGCAACAAAAATGTGAATGAGGCTCTAGTTTAGAGTGCTCTTGGAAAGGATGTAAAACAAAACACACGCAACCAAATGCTTTTAATGTCCAACAGTCAAGGGTTTCTCTGTATAAGGCCTTATGTAGTGTTTTACCTAAGACAATCAAAGGCACAGAAATCCAAAAATGGTGTAGATTGCAATAAGCGCAACTTCATCTCAAAATGACTCAAATAAATTGGCTGAGAGAATAAAGAATTGAATAGTTTTGAGAATGTGCATATGCTTAAGTTTGACACAACTATGCTATTGAGAAGTATATTGACAAGAGCGATGAGAAAGTGTTTGTTTTGTTTTGGAGACTCTTCAAAAGAATTTGACACATACTTCATAATATTATCAGTGCGCAAAAGTTTGATCATCCGTTGGTATTGAGTTTGGATCATATTTTACAAATTGAAAAAAAAAAATTACGTAATTGAGATTGATGATCACATAAAAGATGGATCTAAAAAAATTGTGAAAAATAATTAATAAATATTACAAAATATTAAGATCCTCTTTTAA
Source organism: Tinospora cordifolia (assembly GCA_030144865.1). Lineage (NCBI taxonomy): Eukaryota > Viridiplantae > Streptophyta > Magnoliopsida > Ranunculales > Menispermaceae > Tinospora > Tinospora cordifolia. The sequence goes on from JAJIYU010018978.1 coordinate 8,277, forward strand.
TGGAAACTGGGGCAAGTCCACAAATAATGGAATCGACAAGATCAAAAAGGGGTAGATGAAAAGACTCACTTTTGAAAAATTGTAATGCACATGTGTTTACATAAGAAATGCAATCAAAAAGCTTAGAACTTACTTTAAGTAAAAATCCATTGAGAGTGAATGATTGAGTACGAGACAAGTAAGCATGTTTGAGTTCGGAAACCAACACCAAACTTCTCCAAAACTTGGTTAAGGATGGTCTTTATGCTTTTGATAATGATGTTCTTATACATTCATTTAAATTCTGTTCCATTTTCAGCTCGTGTTGAAGCTATTTCCTTCTTTTGTAAGTATATCAACCAAGAACCTTGTTAGTATTTGCCACAAATGGCTTGGGCGCCTAGCTTCTAAGATGGTACACGATGTGTTTCACAATCATAAGATTCCTATCAATAATAATATTGTTGCTCCATCTTTTTGCAAAGCTTGTTGTCTAAGTTTCCTTTTCGTGTCATGATTTTAAGTACAAAAATGCTCTTCAACTTGTGGAGAATAGCTTCTTTGAGTGGGTAGCAATGCTATATATATACACACTTTGTTGATTCTTTTTCTACACATGCATGAATTTAGTTGTTAAACAATAGGTCCTCGGCATTTCCAATGTTTCTTTAATTTAAAGCTTGAACTACAATTGAGTTATCCTATTAAAGTTATTCAAACAAATTAGAAAGATGAATATCAAGCTTTTACTTTATTCTTTCATTCCAATGATATTTGCTCATTATACTTTTTTTTTTTTTTTTGTCAAACACATGAATGAAATTGTTTCGCTGAAAGGAAACATAGACATACTGTTAAATATGGTCTTACATATCTGGCCAACGGCACATTTATACTTGATAATCCCACTACTGTTTTAGATAGTGATACCCCTGAATAGGGCATTTTGTTTCCTACTCCAAGTTTCTCTCTAGTTAATTTTTTTGGGTGTTCTTGTGACCTAAAGCTATATCCTTAGAGCAATATCACAAGTTGCAATTTCAAACTATTGAATGCACATTTTTTACTATAGTCTTTCCCACAAAAAACTTACAAGAGTTTAGCTTTCAATGGCCGAGTCTATTCAAGTGATGCTATTTTTTTGGCACCTATTACCATTTGCTACATGGTTTTCCACATTCAAATTCCTTTATCGTTCCTCCTCATTTTGAGATTTCAACTAGTCCTCCATGTCTTCTTCCATAATTTGTCTTCTTCATTGCCTAGTTCAATTTCATCATCTTCCTCTGCTTCCCTTGCTATTGTACATGCCTCACCTACTACGATTCATGACTCTTCGATTGTTATTCATGGTTCTTCTGCTATTGCTTTAGATGATTATCCCATTATCGTGCTATGACTGACATTTTTGCAGTTGTCGTGCATGAATCTTAATTTAGTTCCTCTACTCCTTAAACTCATGGGGAGAACCACATGCTCATGGTAGTGATCCGGTTGATGAAATTCATTTTTATTGATGCGTAATGGATACTTTGGGATATGTTAGCTTTACACAACCTGCGCTTTCGTATTTTTCGAGTCTTATTCGTGGATTCATTCAAAATTCTATTCTATGATTTTTCACATTTGCAAATCTTTAATTTTTGGGTGTGATGACCCCAACCTGGGCCCACAAAACCTCCCTCATGACACTCTGTACTAGGTGGTCACTCAAAGAAATTGTCCCCTCCCCTAAGGGTTTTAACACGCCTCCGCGGATATTCGAACTCAAGATCCTAGGGGTTAAGTACTTAATTCATTCCTCATTCACTACCATTTAGCTCAATGGTAGTGGATGAGGAATGAATTAAGTACTTAACCCCCAGGATCTTGAGTTCGAATCTCCGCGGAGGAGTGTTAAAACCCCTAGGGGAGGGCACAATTCCTTTGAGTGACCACCTAGCACAGACTATCTTGAGAGGGGTTCTGTGGGCCAAGGTTGGGGTCGTCACATTGGGCTTACTGGCTTTTGTGATGTGGATGGGCATCCATCTGAATGATCTATCCAGCATGCAGCCAACTCGATTTTGCACAATTGATTGAAACATTTTGAACTAGATTAGTTGGTACTTTGTTTGTGAGAAGGTGATGTGAAATCTAGTTGAAAGTATAATGTTGATCGATATGCAGATATTCGATCTCACCAAACCGTGGGCTAATATATATATATATATTATGAAGCCATTTTATCTATATTTTCAACGTTATCCTTATAAATCTTATTTAAAATATTTAATTCCAATGTTACAACATGTAATTTTCAGATATTCAAAAACACTTTGATTCCACTTCATTAAAAAAAAAGGAGAAAACTACTGGATTGAAGATAACTACGCTAACTTTTCACATTTAAAAAATAAGGAATAACTAAAAAAAATGAACAACTATTAGAACTATACTCAAATAAAAAAAATAACCCAATATTTTTTATTTACTTAAATATTGGAGGAGGAAGCTTATATTTACAATGGGTTCTACTCAATCATATGATAACTAGTATTTTAATGCAACGCATATGTCATTTACTAATATATATATATATATCATTGCTCAAATCAAAAGCCTTCAAGCCATGCATGTTGTTTCTTTTAAGATAAACAATTCAATATCAACAAATAGTACTTAGAATGTTTCGCTCTTGTGTGCTCAGATCATGGTCACATTCAATGTA
>JAJIYU010018979.1:0-10975 GCA_030144865.1 Tinospora cordifolia
TTTTTTTTTTTTGTCTTTTTTGGTAGGAAGGAAGAAAGAGAAAAAAAGAGAAGAGAGGAGGGGGGGGGGGGGGGGGGGGGGGGGGGGTTCTCACTTTATTTTTACCTTCTTCGGCCTTCCTTTTGTTTTTTATTTTCTCTTTAGGAAGAACAACATATGATATGGATGGAGAGACAATCTCGGCCAAGAGCTTCCAAGACTCACAGTGTGAATCTCGGTCCTGTCTGGCCGAGACTCAGTGTAAGTCTTGGTCAATCTTGGCCGAGACTATTTCTAAGAGTCTCGATCATCTCTAACCGAAACTCTTCACATGCGTTCCAACCACGTAGGGCCGACGCAAAGCATGAAAAAACTCATTCTAAAACATTATTTTTAACTAGACAAAACTCAAAATACACATCATTCATGCCTATAGTGCTTGCAGAATCTGTTTCTTGTGTCGTTTCTTCTAAAAATCAACTAAATCTTGATCCAAATGAGATACCTAACTTGAACAACCAAATTAATGAAAATGGCATTAGTTTGTTATATTTTTTCGTCATTACAGTCTTAAAATAGATTTTAGAATGTAAATAGCATACAAACCTATAGAAAATTAGGCGGAATGCTCTTTAGAACGCTCGTCGAAAAGTTGGCCGGAATGTGAGAGTTGCTCGTCGGAGATGGTGAAATGAGTTGTGGGACCGATTAGTGGGGTAGGGTGGTGTGAATGTATTTGGGGATAAGTGAGTTATTTAATCAAGGATAATTTAGTCATTTTACAGAGGGGTAAAATGGGATTTAAATAGTGGGGTGAAGTGAGCCACTTAAGGGATAAATTTCGCGGCACACTAAATCAAACTTACTTTTTCATGAGGACTATACCTCCATGGTACAATTGGTGTGCTTAAAATGCAAATAAACCTAGCTAATCCTACAATAATCCACAATCTCGAAAGGCCACATGACCAAAGGACTTCATCGACGAATATAAATAACCTTTAGAGCTTTTCACTTCTTGTTGCATAAGTTTTGCTTTGACTTAGGCATTAGAGGATTTTTTTTATCGACATTGCACTTGTGCTTCTCATGATAGCCTAATTTCTATCTTTTCTAACACTTTAATTGGTACTCCAACGAGATTCTAACGACATAATTGCGATACCCTAAATTTTTAAGTCAATAATTACCCAATATGACTATAATTAAGTGTCAAATAACCTTGGTTACCAAAGGTTGACCATTATCAAGAACCGAATTACTCAACCAGTATGACATGGATACGATAAACTTCAAAAAATTACTTTGAAGGCAAAACGATCAAATTAGACAACAAACTTTATGTCGAAATGTTCAGCATGCTGAAGAAACTTAAAAATAAATAAATAAATAAATAAAGGTAAAAATAACAATGAGAATAAGAATAATAAAATAATAATAAATAATAAATGACAAATAATGTAAAAAACTAAAAATTAAATAATTAATTATTTTAACAGTGTCATGAATAGTTAAGCTGATTATTTTAATTAATTTGAAAAGTGTCATTTATAATAAAGTTGATTAATAATGTCATTATTTTGATTATTTTAATTAATTAAACTCTATTTTTAATAATGATAGTAATATTCAACCACTACCATTAATTAAAGATGTAACAATCCTACATCGATTGGACCTCAGAGTTGAGACTAGGCTATGAGTGCATACATGGGTGGTTACTAATATCGAGCACTTTTGGAAGACTCAGGTTTGAATCTTGCCAAGAACAAAACCTGAACCCAGTCAGTAGTGGCTAAAGTGGAAATAATATCGTTATGGTAGGCCCAGGTTGTTACGAATGGTATCAAAGCAGGCTCTGGGTATAACGGGTGTGCATCTCGAGGATGAGATGGCCTCCAAGGGGGGGTGGATTGTAATATTCTCATATCGGTTGGACCTCAGAGTTGAAATTGGGCTATGAGTGCATACACGGGTGTTTATTAGTGTTAAGCGCTTTTGGAAAACTCAGGTTCGAGTCTTGCCAAGAATAAAACCCTACACTCAGTCAATGGTGGCTAAGGTGGGGACAACATCGTCACAGTGGGCCTAGGTTTTTACAAAAGATGAATTTAAAGGATATGAATAATATTTTTCAACCACTACCACTATCATCTTTAATTACTAATGTCATTTTTAATTAAATAAAAATAGTTTTAAAGTACATGAATAATATTCTCTAACCACCACCACTATCATTTTTAATTAGTTAAAGAGGATAATGTCATTTTTTAATTAAATAAAAATGACTTTAAAGTATATAAATAATATTCTCCAATCATCGCCATTATCATCTTTAATTACTTAAAGAGGATAGTTTTTTAAATTAAATAAAAATGACTTTAAAGTACATGAATAATATTCTCTAACCACCACTACTATCATTTTTAATTACTTAAAGAGGATACTGTCATTTGTAATTAAATAAAAATGGTCTTAAAATACATGAATAATATGCTTCAAACTACCATTATTAATATTTATAATTGCTTGCAAACAAGCATACATAACCCCCATTGCCTCTCCATTGTTCTAATCTAACCTCCACTATATCCTAAATACTAGCATTAATGATTAAAGCTCTACTATAAATAGAGAGCCTCTCCCCTCATTCTCCTTACACCAAATTAAAGCATTGAAGTATACTTTGAGAGAAAAGGAAGAGGAGGAGAGTTTGAAAGAGTAGCTAAAGTTGAGATATACGTTCTCTCTTTAGTCTCTTTAAAATTCTTTTTCTATTCCTTTAATTTCATGCGAAGTTTAGTTACATTATGGCCTAAAAGACCACACTACTTTAGGTAAGTTTTTGAAGACTATAGAATGTCCACAAATGTCCAAACCCTTCACCATCAAAAAGTGGCTAGAATAAGCTTTTCAACACCTTTGGAATCACAAAATTTTGACAACTGTAGCCTCCAAACTAAGGCTAAAATTATTGCCCAACATTAGTTACGAAACAATAATTTTCATGTCATTTTTGAAATGGTGTAGGCATGATCAAAGGAAACTGTCACTACCATGTCAAACCTTGTCAAGTTACTATAGAATAGACTCGAGAATGACCCCAATCATACACTTGAAGCCCTTGAACCCACCTTCCAAAAAGTATTGCACAAAAATGGGATAGATTCATTGTAATACCTAAAATTTTAGTGACGTAATAACCAAAATTTGAGTTTAAAACACATTTTATTAGCATATATAAGTATATATTTGTGTATATATATATCATTGATATGCAATTAACTAGTGAGCATAGAAGTACAAAAGGATATGCATTAATTAATATTAGACATATAGAAATGTTGGGTAAATATACGCTTCTCTATTTGAATAAGAAAATAATATTTTTAGTATGATATTAATATAAAAAAGTATGTGTATAAAGTATTAATTAGATGCACTCATGAAAATAATATTTTGTTTAGTATGATAGTAATATATATAGAGAAGTATATGGGTAAAGGAAATGCATTCATGAATGAAATATCTCATTTGGTGTGATGTTAAACTATGCATATGTAGGAAATGATAGTCCCACATTGGAAAGATAGAAACACTAGTTGGAAGAGGGCTCTATATAAACCCCCTACTCTACCCATTTCATTCATCCCAAAGACAAGAGTTAAAAATTCCTCTTGTTCTCTCTCTTTGCCTCCTTCTTGGCAAACTTAGTTCTTTTCTTTTTTTCTTAAGCTATTCTAAATAGCTTGCGAGGTAGTAGCAACGAAGTGCTACAAAGATTTTAGGAAGAGATCTTGATGTGAGTTTCTTTCCCTTCTTTTAATTTATTATTTTGATTTAGATAATACTTGCTTGTTTTATTAGTTTGATTTTATTCATGTCCTTTGCATTTATGTCATTTAATTATTATGTTGCTCACGACCAAGAGAGTATGCTTCGTAGTTGCGTCTTGTACGATCTTCTACATCAGAAATTGGAAGTCAATCTAAATGTTACACTGTTTGAGATATTATTTATCACATACTAATATATTGTTTATGACCAAGAGAGTAAGTTCTGTAGTTGCATCTTGTACGATCTTCTACATCAGAAATCAAAAGTCAATGTTTGTGAATGTGAATTGTTATATGGTTGGAGTATTTAATACTGTTGGAATATTTATTTACTATGTTCTTACACAAAAAAATAAGATTAAATAAGATTCCAACCACGAACCGATACGGGAGACTTTCTGTGTTTCATGTAGAATTGGAACTGGATGTCAATACTGACATCAGAATGGAACAGGTTTCTAGAATAATCCCACTAGAGATGGGTTTGAGTTTCAGAATTGATCTCTCTTCCTAGATCTGGAGCACAGATGTTACTCTCGTTCGATCTAAATTACGATTGAGATAATATATTGTTTGAATCGATTTAATCTCCGAAAGTGTTTGATATGTTTGCATTGTTTGGTTGAAATAATGAATTAAATAGACAGAATGATTCACTAGGCTTTTTAGCTCACCCCCCCTATTTTTCACATCTCAGGGAATTAATCAACTTACGAGGAGGTTTATCTATTGAAAGTTTTTATTTATTTCAATGTAGGGCATATAGGCCCAAGCTAAATCACGTACTTCAGTTTTGAATTATTTTTCTCTGTAATAGATCATTGTACTCGAAATTTTCGAATGAATAAATAAAGAATCTTATTTACTATAATGTCATTTTGTACATAGACTAATGTACACAGGAACCCTACTGGATTTGGGTCTAAGAAGAAGAAAATGTAGCACGGACCCGTCTCCCGGGCATCGTAAGATTTTTTATCAAAGAAAGTTAAACCGTCAGATGACGCGGAAGATGAAACTCAGGAGGTGAGGTGTTACATTCACAAACCAGCAGGTTCATGATCATTTCTGTTCAAACATGGGCCTGGCTAAGGAAAACGGTCATTGCCATGACATATTCCATCATGAGCACTACAAGAAAGACCTAAGAATCGTATAACAAAGTCCCAAAACTCAAGTTACAGCATCTTGAAATTTGGTATACCATAGATGTAATTCATAAATTAGACCTTAAACAACCCACGTCAAAGTTCATGAGCTATTTTGAACCTGAGAACACTTTAGAAGTCATTTTGAACCTAAATCCAAGTTTCTGAGCTAAATTTAATGCTAACTAAAACTCGAGTGCTTTTATAAGAATCTCGGAGGGCCGGCACCACCACGTGCATCAAGTAACATAAAGAATGTGTAAACCGATGTGGAGATAATTTCTAACTCACACACTTTTTAACCGTATGTGCTTACATATTATACATAAAATGGCCTAGGTGGTAGTGGAATACACCCTTTATTGATTGTATGATTAAATGTTTATATATGCATTGATTATGTGAATAATAAGAATATGATTTGAATGTATATTGTTTATTATGATCATATGCACGTGACCATGATAGATTTAGAGCATGTACATGGTGTTGTTTGTACATGGAATGATATGCATATAAATTTACTAGATGAGTATAGTCTATGAGAATCTGTCGTTTTAGAATTCAAGTGTGGTAAAAATATGATTAAATAAATGTTACATGGTATACTCGTATGCATGAGGATATGAAGAATCTATCTTTTAGAGAATTATCATTTAATATGTATAAATATGTTAGTGACCAAATAAAAGATCACTCTTAACAAGATAACAATATACTTGGAGGGTTGATTGGTCTAAAGACAATCAACAGTGGTTCTTGCGTTAACGTCTCGATTAAGGAATGGGTGTGTGATCATACTTTAGAAACTTGATTGTACCTCGCGTATCTTCTGAGTCTGCGAACTACTGCGCATACGAATGCATAGCCTAGACGCCAATGACGTTCCTGCATGATTCACTTAGCCAGAGGTACAAGAATTGCCCTAGGGTCGGCCACCCTACCTCGACCAACTAAAAACAATCTATTGTTTATATCGCCTAATGTATGGAAGTGATTGATTATATGATATGCTTGTTATACTTGCTACATTGTTAAATTGTTTATGGATTAAAATGTTCCATTAGGCTCGTAAAGCTCACCCTTTCCATTTTCAAATGCAGAAAACTAATATACCAACTGCGAGACCTGGGCCAGAACCTACTATCCTTTTCTTCTTGATTTTTGTGTCTTATGATGTTACTTAAACACTAGTATGTACAAGAGCATGAATGTAATAACAAAATGTCATTTAATCAATGAATGAATCTTGATGTAAAGTACTTTTGACACACCATTACTACGTTATGTTTTTATTATTAATACTCATAATACTAATGATACTGTGAAAACTAGTTTAAAACTAATAAACTATAGGACAAAGAAACGACTCAAATAATTGTAACACCCTAAATATGGAGAAAATTGTTTTAACAGTTATAAGACAGAGATTACAAGTTTAAGTTGACAGTGGGTAAGTCTTGTCCCAAGTAAAGTTAAACATTAAACGGAAATAGGTTATCTCACTCTAGGAAGGCATGATTTTTTAAGTAAACTCAATCTGGCCACCCTAACTAGAGGTTGTCCCACTAGCTTGAATAAGTAATCAAAGACGATCAAGAAGTTTACAAATAAATCAACTATTTTGCTAATATATCTACTCAAAAAGATTTTTCTACTCTCACATGTACATATATGTATAAGAAAATAATTTTTAAATGTTTTTTTATAAGTTTGTGGGACTAAGACACAAATCAAAAGGGGGTGTTACAATAATGGTGTCTTCCCCATTCTTACATATCATTTCTAGTGTTGGTAAAACCTTTCACCAACATTTGGCACTATTTATGAGAAAAAGATATTCAAAAGTAACGAAGTCCTGTCACCATGAGCAAAAGGGAGGAATTCTAGCTACAAGAAGATATTGCTACCATAGAGACCCTCGAGATGTCATGATAGAGGAGAGGATGACCTCCCAAGAAGTCTTCCATTAAAAAGCAAAATACACAAAACTTCATTGCAAAAAAAAGAATCTAGAGATAGTGACTCAAAATATGATAGTGCAATGTCTATTGTAAATATTCATCCCTATGTTTCAAAGCAAACATGAGCTTGATGTTCATCTTCAACCAAAGCCTTAGTATAAAAGTGCAACTTTTGGATGAAGGATTGTAGGAAGCTAACAACTCCCTAATCCATTGATGAATCACTAGCGTTAACTCAATATAATTAGGAAAGAGAGGAGCTCAGCCATTAAGCCACATAGATCTGTGATTGAGAAGACAAAAACTTGACTAATGGTAGCTTTCAATGGTAGACAGCCAAGTGATGGCTTTGATCTAGGTTAACAAACAAGAGGTCTCCCCTTTATTTGATGCTCACATGCGACTTCGAAAAATTCATTTCTATCTTTATAAGAATTATAAAGACTTTCAATCTTTGATTACATTAGAAATCATCAACCATCTACCAACAGATGCCAAACTTATTGTTGCGAGAACCTCTTGAGCAAAAAGAACTCCTGGATGTTTTTCAAGGGTTATGATAACGTGGTAATATGTAAGAATTCTTGATTAACCATGCAATGATCAACTTGAAATATATGTCTACTCATTTAGACACTTGGCTTGCCTATTCATGAAGCAACTTACAACAAAAAAAACTACAAAAAGTGGATAAATAGTTTGCTTATTGTTCGTCAAAAGAGAGGAGAAAATATGTAAGACTCCTAACATTCCTTTGATGATGTACAATTAAGATTGATAAGGATGTGGATAATTAAACTTTCGTGACAAACTTAGAGTTGTAAAGTATAGGTGTTTCCATTACTTGCAAAGCAAAAAGAAAGTCAACAATTTGGATGAACTTCTCAAAAAAAGTGAGAAAATGCAAAGTAGCTCATTATCTCTAATTGGGAGAAATAGAATGACCTTAGAAGAAAGAGGAAGGATAATAAAAAGAAAGATGATGAGAATAAGAAGTCTAAGCAATATAACAAATGAGAAAAAAGAGCAAAGGGGGATTGATAGGATAAGAGAAGCAACAAGGTTCCCCAAAGTGCTTTGAGAAGACACACCTAAACATTTCACAAGAAAAAGGATATGTTGGAGATATAAAACAAAGTCTTTGTGTATTGGCTTCTTAGGATGAAGAGCCTCGTAGGATAGAGAGATTAAGAAAAGTATCGTAGGAACCACATAAATTATGGTCATGACATTGAATATTGTCATGACCCAAAAGTAGAAATATAGATGTTGGTCACTTTGGGAAATTTGTCAAAGGGCTAGATCAATGGGATTCACCTATCAACCATACCATAGATATTGTAAGAGATTTGAACCATCTTCAAAGGAGAACATTTTGGCACATCCAATATGGCCTTGAAGGCTTATGTGAGAGTAGTTCAAATAGAGGTCATCAACATTGGATGTTGACCAAAGAAACAAAGGAAGAATAATTTTGCCATCACTTTTACGGAAGATTAGGCACAAGGCATCATCTAACCACACTCTAGCTCTTTAGTGGTGTCTACAATAGTTGTAAACTACAAAGACCCTAACGTGTTAGTGGATAATGGCAATTCAACATGCATTGTCTACTAGTTGACTTCCAAAAAAATTGGGCCCAACAAAGGAGTAGTTGATGCTAGTTGTCATCCTATTTGATTGGCTTTAAACTGAAAATATTAAGTCTAGAGGAAAGATCTATTCCTGATGACAACATGAGTCCCAGAGCATAGGGTAACCTTTATGTTGAATTTCTTAATTAGTTGTATGATGTTCGATAGTCTACAATGTTGTTTTTAACCTGCCACTCCTTCACAATTTTGGAATAGTGACTTCTAACCACGACCCCATTTTCAATCTTCACGTTGAACAATGTGTTGATATCATAAGAGAATGCCAGCAAGAGCCAAGGGATTGCTATATAGCTGCCAGATACCAAATGGCATAACAACCTATCAACTAGGCAACTATGAGGAACAACTCATGCAAATGGACACAGTCGACTATTGACTTGGATCCTTTGAATACAGTCGTAGGTTTTGAGCCCTTTGACAAGCTCACAAGGATGTAGATTTCTACCTATTAGTCAAGGATGGTCAAAATTAGGACAAGGATTAATTTTGGATTGAAGGAGGACTTGTCATCATCCTCAAGCAACACAAGAACATGTTTGCATGGTCACACATGGCCATATATGGGACACTAACCACTATAATTATGCATTAGCTCGATGTTAGTTCAAATTCTAAGCCTATACAAGTAGAAAAGAAAAAAAACCTAAGCATGGCTTGAGCATAGGGATTACAAGAAGAGGTTGATAAACTACTAATAGTAGGTTTTATTCAAAAAGTATTAAACCCAGAGTGGCTATCCATTGTTATCAAAGTGAAAAAGCCTAGTGTAAAGTGGAGAACTTGCCAAAAAGACAATATTCCTTTACTTTGGATTGACTAAGTAGTAGATGCTACAATAGGCCATAAGTTGCAAAATTTTATAAATGCATATTCTGGTTATAACCAAATAGCTATGAGTAAGAAGATGAGGACTAATCGAGGGTCATACTATTTAAAGGTCATGCCATTAGTTTGAACAACATTGGTGCCACCTATTAGAGATTGGTGAACAAGATATTCACCCAAAAAAAAAAAATGTAAGTAACATAAAGGCATATGTTAATGATACATTGGAGAAAAGTATGAAAGTTACATCCCATCACCCTCTTGACCTAGCAAAGGCCTTCAATACTCTATGCAGGTGCAACATGAGATTAAATCAAGGACATCAGGGCTGAGGCAGTAAAGTTTCTTAGGTTTTTTATTAGTCAAAGGAGGATCAAGGCTAACCTTGATAAGATTTAAGCTTTACTTGAAGTGAAACCACCCTGGACAGTTAAAGCCGTTCAAAGTCTTATAGGATGCTTAATGGCCTTAAAACAGGTCTATCTCCAAAATTTATAGATCAATGCCTACCATCCTTTTGGGTAATCAAGAAGTAAGTGGAGTGGACTCCAAATTGTAATAAGCTTTTGAGGAGTTCAAAGCATACTTGGGATAGACCCTTGTTTAGTCATATAGGTAACATCATGAGAGAAATTGTTCTTCATAGTAAACAACATTTTAGTATTTTATTAAAAATGTTTTATAAATAAACAGCATTTAGTGTGACAAACCTTCATTTTTTTAATATTATTATTATCATCTTTATCACTAGTCAATAGAGAAGTGTAGTGTTGCACATGGTATAAATTTAAAATTTTAAATTATTAAAAATTTTACCCTTAATGTACATTTTCTTAAAAAAAATTAGTATTAAGTACTTTCGAAAAAAAATTTAACATTAGCAAATAGTATAAATTATTATCGGTCCTCATTTATGTATGTATCTTAGTAATTTTTTAGAGAGTAAACAAACAATTTACATGCTATCTATTAGAATTAGGAGTATCCCTTGAGGAGTTACATGTTGTAATCTTTGACAAATCTTCACCAAATTACAAAATGGCAAAAGATAAATATATAAATAAATAAATAAGTTTTATGTTTACTAACATTTAAAAAAAATTAATGTTTTATTACCTATTTACATGTCATGTATTCGTATATAAACTTAACTAATTATTGTCATGTAAAAAAATAATAAATAATGCAAGTATTTGAAATAAAAGTAGCAAATCATCATTAAATAAATAAAACAGATGTATTATTTTTTTTTATCAATTGCCTATTTTATTAATATGGAGCGTGACGCGCATGCAGCCGCCACAATCAAACAAACTTTATACATATATATATATATATATATATAATTCAGATTTAAAAATAAGAAATACAATCTAAAAAATGAAAAACCTGAAAATCTATTTTCCATTGCTTTCTAAAAAAAACATGGTTTCTTCATAAAAACTATAAATTTCATTTTCAAAATCTTTTGAAATATATAAATTTTTAATATTTTCAGATAAGTACAGAAAACAATATTAAAATAAGAAATCAGATGGGCCTTATTTTATTTTAATTTTCTTTTCAAG
>JAJIYU010018980.1:0-10973 GCA_030144865.1 Tinospora cordifolia
GGCATTAAATTCAAAAAATTCTAATACCTGCAGATTGACCACCGTCTTTAGGTCATCAACACATATTACACAATGTTTACAAATCATATTGGAGTAAATATGCCCCTTAGTGGCAGTACTTAATATAAGACAAGTGGATGCTCTAACTGGTCTAAGTTTTAATCTATCAACAACAGGTCTAGATATAAATGATAACGTAGAGCAAACATCAATCAACACATATAACGTGGAATTTAAAATAGAAACAGTACCTTATACCAAATTCTTGGTAGCCTCTGAATCAGGCTGAGTAACTACCTGTGCTCTCTCTACACATCCCTGCTGGACCATCAGCCGAGCTGATAGGGTAGGACACTTTGATATCTTGTGTCTAATCTGGCCACATTGATAACGAGTGAATGGTTGTCTTTGTACAACTTGCCTTGTCTGTGTTGGTTGGCCCATCTGTACTATCTGTGTCAGTGGCCTATACTCTAAGCCACTGCCTCCCCTACCTAGGCTTCTACGTCTAGGCTGTACTGCCACGTGTGGCTCAAATGTCTGAATAGGGGTGGCTACAACTGCCATTGTTGTGGTAAACTAGATCTGTGGGATGCTAATCGATCCCAAAATAAGCTTTGTATTCCTGTAACCCCTATTCTTCTACCAATGGCCCTAGTTATTGGGAATTTGTGTTGAAATCTGCATGGTGTTGCCTGGGACAATCTGCACATGTACCGGCTTGTCTTTACTGCCTAAGTCATATCTCAGAGCTTGGCACTTCAGCGACTCTAAACTGGATCCATGTATCATTTGTCAAATATCACTATTTAACCCTCAATAGTAAAATCCAACACTTTCTATTTTATTAGCAACCATCCATGGAGCAATGAATTTATAAGTGTACTCTTGAATTGTCACATTGCCCTATTGCAAGACCAACTTGCGCTCTCTAGCAAAAGTATGAACAAAAGTCTCCAAAAAATAACTCTCTAGACCTTGCCCAAGTCTCAACCAAATGCTAAGTAGCCAAAATTGATAACCACCATCTAGCGGAATCACCCTCTAATGTATGCGCAGAGAACAACACCTAATTTTCTTCAGATAGCTTCATTGATCGTGCTATCTTCTCACCGTTCAACAATTAGTCCTCTACTTGCTTTAGATTAACACCACCCCAAGAAGACTGAGTTTCAGGTCCACAAACTTTTTCAACAGTCTTTTGTGTGAAATTATTCTCTATTGTTTCTCTCTATAATGCCTAGAGGATCCTCAATCTCCTCTTCAGGCTCATCATCATCATCCCCATCAGCTGGCTCAACTATAGGTGGAGCAAGGATTGTAGGAGGTGTTGGTCATTGCATATTAGCCACAAACCCATATATCCTTTGATGTAGTGCAACATTAGAGGATTAGATCAACTTTCCTTGGGCCTGGATAAGATCTTCGAGCCATTAGTATACATCAAGCTTGGTAGGTGGTGATCGTATATGTCTCATTACAGGATCCTAAGGAGGAGCAAGATCTTGCGGTACCCGGCGTGGTCTATCACGTCTAGGTGGCATCTTAGTTTGCAATTTGCATACAATCCTTTGTCAATGTCAAATGTGCAAACATACCACTCCTAAAACCTATGTTACTACTACTGTATAATATATTTTTAAAAATAAGTTCTGAAAAATATAACTTTTGGACTCGTATATTTTCGCTTAATTCCAACTTTGAAAATTTTTTTTTGGGCTTTGATATCAATATTGTTGGGACCCCTTCTTAAACCTCATATGGGTGGCCAACTAGCACAATAGTCGGACAAGTTTATCAGTTAAATTTGTCGACTATTGTTAAGCCTTACCATTGAAACATTTATAGTACTCAGAGTACAATATAACAATTTAAGCAGAATAATGTAATAACAGTAGAAGTCTTTAACATTAATTACATTAACAGAGTCCAGTTCAACTTTACATTTTTTCAAAACTTGTTCAAAATTAAAATATCAAAAATAACAAAACAAAACAACCTATTGGGGATAGGGTGAAAAAAATAACGCGATTTGCACACCTTTCCCCTTATCCACATTAGACAAACCTCACGTGAGCCCAATGAGTCGGAAAAGATATAATTACTCAAGTCTAGCATTCCACATGCAATGCAATAGGGAAAATCACAAGCATTCAAATAAAAATGCAACAACTAATCGCATGCACAATCATCAACATATAAAAATGCAACAGCCTAATATGCTATAAAATCTGCCATGAATTATGTCATGATTCAAGGGTCCAACATCTAAACTCGACACCCTTTTTTCATTTTAAGGATCCTTTGGTCGTACTGCTATTCTAGACAGATGTGACTATCGTCCAGGCCATACTACGATATCATCGACAATCGTGGCCCACTGACCAGGTGGTACAATCACCACCCATAAACCAGTAGAGTATGTCATGCACCACTCTAAATATATCCATAGAGTGTACCAACGTACCACTCTTATCTTAAGACTATCATGATCCAATATCTGCACCTCGGAACCTCTCATCATTAGGTGAGTTCAACACATTTGAAGATCCATCGATCAGTCCTATCTTAGAGCTATCACGATCCAATGTTCGCACCTTAGAACCTATCGTACTTAACTAAAATCGACACATTCTGAAGATTTGTCAATCAAATCCATCTCAAAACTATTATGATCTAATGTCTGCACCTTGGAACCTCTCATCCTGAGGCCAGGTTGACACATCTAAAGATCTGTACTCTTATCTCAAGACTATCATGATCTAATGTCTGCACCTTGAAACCTCTCATCTTGAAGCCAGGTCAGCACATCTAAAGATTAGTTTTATGTCAATGCAATATGCAATGTATGTAACACATATTAATGCAACAACTATAAGTAAAATAAAATGTTAAGTAAATAAATCAAATTACTACTCATAGACTAGATCGACTGTCGACATTCTCTCAGTTGCCCATTGCATCTTCCAATATTGAGCCAAATACCAAAAGCTCACACTGTAGACACGTGTTTAGCTTTTGGTATGCACTACGTGACCTCTTCACAAATTTGTTGTAATATATAATAAATAGGAAAATTAATTATTATCTATGTTATACATTTTTTCATGTGAAATAATTCATAATGTTATACATACATACATACATACATACATATATATATATATATAACTGTCAGGGCCCCTTCCCTAGGCCGAAGAGTGGTCCGACTGGCACAATAACCTAACAAACCCACTTAGTGAGCCAAGTTCGCCCAATCATTATTAAACCTTTTTCATTGCAACAACAAGTAATTTCAAAATAATTTAAGGATTCAAGTGTGAAAGTAAGCAAACATTACAGAGAGAGTTGTCATTTAAATATTACATATTTTCTTGTTTCAAGATATATAGTTGACCATCATTTACATATAAAAATGAACAACTATTAACAAAAATACCAAGAAAAGGAAAAGTAACTGCCAAGGGATTAGGCTATCACCACGCTTTTCCCTTTGTCAACCGCCGAAGAACTTGAAATTTTAATAGAGTAAGGAACCTAAATTTCAACATGACTCAATGAGTATTAAAACCAACATGTTACCCATAACCAATATTCCAAAAATTGTGTATGTATGAGTGAACAATAGTGATGAAACAATGCTTGAAAGCATGGCTTAGACTAAAAGTAGTTATAAGCAGTGCAACAGTTAAAGAATAATAGTTTAAATACATGCTAGTTAAAAACTGTATTTGGACTAGGGTTTCAAATCATCAAATCCAACCTTATGGTCATCACTGGAGTGAGTCGTAATTCAGGCATATTGGCCACTCAAGCAGTTCATGAGCTAGGCGTATTCCTTGAATATCCTAACCCCGTGCTCGGTTTTCAAGTGTTGTCACTCGAGCAGGTCGGAAGCTAGGCGCATAGATCATATGCCCTAACCTCGCGCTTGGACCTCGAGTTTAGTCTCAATTACATCTTGTACCCTGACCCTGTCCTCAAACCTTTAGCCTACGGTCTCATTATTAGTGTACATCTATATATTTCAAAACCAATTCAATATATCTTAATCACATGAAACCATTCAATCCATTTCATTTCACTCATGTTTTATGCAAGGAATATAAGTTAAAGAAAACACTTGAATTAAACTACTCACCTCGAGTCCCGCACATCGATGTCTCGTCAACACTCAGCCCAATTACACAGTATACACTCGGATTTGCATTATTTAAATCCAATTTCAATTCTTCTAAGAAAGGTGGCTCAATTCTAGTTCCACTATCCCTAGCAGGTCTCGGTTAACCCAAATTTGACTCTGTCAAATTTTATGAACTGTTCAAACTTGGTCAACTAGTCAAACTTAGTCAAAATTGATCAACATGATCAATTTTTGTCAACATGGGTCAATTTGGGTCAGTTTAGTCATCAATTTTCTACACTTAGTCTAATTCTAGCCTTTTTGTTCTATCTGCGTAGCAAACTTTTCAATTTTTTTACTATCAATCTGTCTATCAAATTTGTGCGTAGTTTTTTAGCTTTGATCTATACCTCCTAAATATGCACTTGATATTTAAACTGGGATTTTTAAGCTTCATTTGATAGGGTTTTTAAGTGGGATAATAGAAACTTTAATTTCTTTGATTTCATGTGATAGACAACCACTATCCATGTAAAATGATCCATTTACCCAACTCAGATTGGGATGAGATTTGGTATACTTGTTTTTGGAATACCTAGTAAGGTTTTCACCAAATTTTAGCTGCAAATATTGTGTTTTGATTAGTCAATTGATCCCCCAAAGTCTCTGTTATGTAACAAAATTTTCTTATGCTCATGGTTTCTATGATTTTCAAGTGTTTGTTTCCCCTCATTAAACCACTAATTCAAGGTTATTTCTTACACCTATTATAAGTGTTTGGATCACCACCAATTAAGACCCATTTGAAAGAGTGAGCTAAGGTAGCTAAAATCATATTCAAACATACCATCAAACACTAACAAGTATTGGCAAAACTCTAAAATTTTCTAAAGTACTAGAATACTCATGTACTGAGGTAATTTTGCATGTATAGAAGATCATGAATATAGAGGCTTAGAATACAAGGTTTATAACTTATTGTAGCCTCAAATGTAAAGATTAATCACCCCAAGTTTTAGCCCAAATGGACGTTCCTAATAGTGTCAACTGTTGCCCCAATGTTGGTTTCAATAATACTTTTGCTGCCATAGTTAGCAAACAACTAATTTTGGCACCCTGTAAACCATATTCAAGAGCTCTGTTTTTGTTTTCCAACAAATAAAGCTTGAAGTACACATGACAAGGATTAAAAAGAGTATTTTTAGCTCAAAAATCGATCTCAGATGGGTTATGAATCACGCCTCCAAAGTTTTTTTTTCTCTAGCTTTTCAACTATGTTGAATAACTTACCTTGGTGGTCATATTCGTCTCAAATGGTTGGGGCTTTGGGTTGAGGGAAAGCAAATCTTGTAAAGGGAAGTGAAGTTTTCCAAAGACTATAATTTTAGGGAAAATGGGTTTGGGACAGAGAAGAAAGAAGTTGTTGAAGTTGGGTGTTCAAACTGAAAAATGCAAGAAAATTGGGTTCTTGTTGCATGTTGGAACACCCTTGCATGGCCAAACTAAATTGGCAACTGTTCTAAATCCTTTTTGTGCTCACACATAATTGGGAAATCAAATATCTTGTGCACATACATGAAATAGAAACCATCCTGCATACTTGCTAAATCGTGCTCACCTTAGGGATTTGAAAGATCTTCTTGCCAAAACATCTCAATTAAACATGGAAAGATTCCCTAGTGTGAAAATAAGCGAAACCATCCCTAGTGTACATGAAACTCTATATAAACTCCCCTAGTGCTCTCGATCTCATCATCCTACAGCAAGAGTTGACACTTCCCTCTTGACTTGCTCTAGCCCTCTTCTTGGTAACCCTTCTCACTTCTCTTGTGTTCTTGAGTGTTTCAAAGTGAGAAGTTTATTTATTCAGTGTTTATGAATGTTCTTGATGTGCAAGACAATTGGGAGAAGAAAACCTCTGCCGAATTTTCTACAAACTAGCAACTAAGGTGGATGAGATTTCTTGAACTCCTATTTTACTAGTTTGGATCAACAGCATGTTCATGGATGTTTTAATATATCAATTTATCATGCATCCTTTCAGATTTTAGTTTCATTGATCATGATTTAAAAATTCAATTTTAGCATGTGTGCATGTTCAAGCATTCATGAAACCATGCCATGCCTAGTTCCAGGCTTAAGTTTATTTTAAAAGTACGATACGATGCATGCTATATGATTTTCCTTTCTTTTAAAAGTTTACATGCTGAATTTTATTTTTCTTATGTGTGATTCATAAATGTGAGATTTAAATGTATGAACTTGAAATTTTAATAGCCACGTACTATCATAGTGATTCAAAGGGATACTATGGGTGTTCTTTACATATAGTTAGTGTATATGGGTTTCATTACTGTGTGTAGATGTGTATAATCCAAAATACTTGGAATTTGGACATAAGATCCTAATCTCGATGGAATGTGACAAGATGAATTGTCTTTCTACCCAAAAGTGGGATATTTTGATAAGAATATCAATGGATTAGACCCCTTTTCAGTCTAATATACAACCATACACAAGAAATTGTTTGAATTGCTTAATGTATGTAAGTGTTTGAAATTGAATGTGTTATCGATTTGAATTAGTGACTTAGTTGTTTGTAGAATGAATGATCCACTGGGCTATATGTTCACCCTTCTATTCTTATCTTTTAAGAAAATTGAACACATGATGAAGCATGCATGAAATTTAGAATGCTTAGTTTCAAAAAGTTTATATTTTCTATTTTGATGTAAGGACTAGTAGTCTAAATTTTGAATATTTAAAATGTAAGACTTCCGCTTAATTTAATATCTAATTTGGAGTTATGCAATCTTTCTTTTAATGATTCAATTCAAGTAATGTGCTTATTTTTATTTTAGTAAATCATTAAAGATTTAGAAGGATTTCTTTTATCTTTTGTATTACTACCTTATGGAATTTCATTAATAAATGTTACAGTTAAGTACTCTTGTTTAAAACATGAGATAGTTGAATTAGAAAGACAAGTTGTGTACTTGTAAAGTAACACCAACCCAACCTCCCTTTGTGGTTAAGTCCAATTGAAAGCTTCAAGGTTTGGGGTGTTACAAAGGTGGCTTTAGATGCTTTGGGCTAGAAATACAAAGTTAAGCCTAAACATGTATTGTCGGGTTAAAATTAGAAAGTTTAATCTTATGCCAATGGTGGTATTAGATTTAAAAAATGTTAACTCAACTAGGTTTGACCTGTGTTTTGAGTTAAAAAAGTAAAATGCCCTACCTTCTTTTTTTTATTGGAAATTGTTTTAGAAACTGTTTTCAAAAAAGGAAAGAAATGTTTTGAACTATTTTGTTTGGATACAAAGAATGCAAGTTGAACTGATAGTGGGTAAGTCTTGTACCCCACCTAAAACAATGCGGTTGCTAAGTAGACTTTGGTCTCCTTGCCTGATCTGGAGGTTGTTCCACCAGCTTGTATGAGTGGTCTGAGTTGAAGAACACCGTTACTTTCTATAAGAAAATTAGAAGGTAGAAAATTAGGGCAAAAAACTGATCAGAAGTTGAAAAAGATGCCAAAAGTGGTATCTTGACTAAACAAAGGTTGTGAGTAGACCAAATTGAAACCCTGAGTCTAGGGAAGTAACCTTAGGTAAAAACATGGGTGGAACAGTGGATCAAAGGCATAAAACTTTAAGACATAGGCTAGAAAGTAAAAATATGTGAGAATAGAATTCTTGTTTGGTCAAAACATGAGATTAGGAAGATTTTGTATCTCTAGTTTTTATGTAGTATGAGATGCATAGGAATTTGGGTATGGAAGAATCTTGGACTCGGAGAATGATAGACTATGTTTGGTAAATGATCAGTAATTTTGAAAGAACTTGTTTCTCTATGCTTAACTGGGATGGGCCAGTAAAATATAGTAGGCTTCGGAAACCTTAGTTATCGAGACATTTGTGAAATTGTTTGGGTGTGACCATTTTCTGAGTAAAAGTCTAATTAGAAGGAGTAGAGTGGTATGAGACACTTGAACCTGAAAGCTTAGATGGGAAGCCTGGAATTTTGCTATGCTAGCGTAAAATTGCTTAATTGTATGATTGTTTGAAAAACATGTTTGATTTGTTTTTATAAATGTCATATGAAACCAAATCCTTTACCCAAGAACAAAAAGAACCTAGAAACATAAACTAATAGTAACAAATAAAAATCTTAGAGACTTGAATTTATAGTAATGATAGTACGAATGAAACGAAAGGTTAGGGAGTACGAACTTGATGAATGAACATGGAAGATACAACCATCTCCTCAAGTCAAGAAAAACATTTTGTATTCCGAAGATAAGGGTTGACAGGTTGTGTGCCCTAGATGATAATTCACTTAATCTTTTACTATGAAACCTTATCGGATACTAAAATGGTTTTTGGCTTGTAGATAATGGCTAGATCAAAGACATACGCTACCATGACTGCAACGTCAGGCGAAACTGATCAAGAGTAGGAAACTCCTATTGGGATGGAAGCAAGAATAGAAAACACGATGAATGAAGTCACTCAGAGAGTCTTAGACTAGATCATGAGGACACTATCTGAAATGATACCTCTGAAGGCACCATAGCCATCAGTACCTGAACCAATTCTTGCACTGCAGCCAACACCTGTATTAGCTCAATGGTAGAGCGTGCCCCTCATAATTGCGTCGTTGTGCTTGGGCTATGAGGGCTCTCAACCACATGGATAGTTCAGGAGAACCTAGAAGACGAGAAGTAGATGAAGATGTTGATGGAGTTACAAAAGCTTCACTCTCTTTAGTTTGATGGTACCACGGACTGTATCACTACTGATCTCTGGTATCAAGAAATGGAGGAACATCTAAATGTACTAATGGTGATAAGATCACAAAGAGTAGCGTTGGCTACACACCACTTCAAGGGACCGACCAAAAGTTACTGGTGAATGATGAAGATGGATCCTAACACAAATGTTAAAGCAATGAGCTAGGAAAAATTCACGGAGATCTTCTACGAAAAGTTTTTTCCTGAAGCAACACTGAGTAAGCTTCAAGAAGAATTTTTTTGACTAAATTAGAGGACTAATTGTAGCTGAATATGAGAGAAAATTCACTAAACTAGTCAAATTCTTGTCATAGCTGATTAGGGAAAGAGAATGAAAGCAAATCATTTTGCACAAGGTCTCAAGATGGAGATTTAAAAGATAGTAAGAACTCTGGGCCTAAAAACTTACAAAGTCACCTTGGAAAAAGCTCTCATTATAAAACAAGAACTCAACCTAGAACCACAATTGAGGGGAAAAAACAAAGAGTCTAGGAACAAAAAAGAAAACCCAAGAAGTCGAAAAGAAGAATAAGAGTGGTGAAAAGCACCACAGACACAAAAACAAGGGTAAAATAAAGAATAGTCAAAAGAATAAGCGAAGAAGTAAGGACTGTCCTACGTGTGCAAGCAGAAGGGTCATCTTGCCAGAAATTGTCCAATTGCACCCGCTTAGGTTCTTCATCCATAGAACATTGGGGGAGGAGCTTAGAATGATCATTTTCAGGGCAGACAACAATAGTAAAATGCCAATCAGGGGTAAAATCAGGGTTGTGGGCAAAACTAGGCTAGAGTGATTGCTGTTGAGGCTCAAGAAGATCAATACCTACCCTAGAAACCCTAGTATAACAATATTAAGAAAGAAAAACTTGTTTTAAATTTAATTAGCGGCATAGAGTCCTTTACTTAATATTGTTATATGTTAGCATTACGAATTTTGGCTTGAATGAGGTTCTGTACCTAAACTTTTCAATTAATGAAATTTATTTCCTTAAAAGCTATTGTGGCTATGTTTTGAATGAAAGTGTTAGTCGCTTAAAGCAACAATCCTGAGGCCTGCGTGTGGTCAAGTCTACTAAGTCGGAGGCGAGATGCTACCAAAGAATTTTTAACCTTAAACATAAATACCAGTTAACCAAAGATTTTAGGTTAGGTGTGAAGGAAGGACGAACCTATCTCTGTAACATGAACTACCATCCAGATCTTCTACATCAAATCAAGGATGAACAAAGACAAGACAAATAGCCCACAAGCCTAATAGAGGACATTGAATAAGATAAGCATTCTAACCTCAGGTTAGATGCTGAGAACACCTAAGACTTGAAGAAATAATCTATAAATAGAATAAGTAGATCATATTGGATGAGGCTCATAAAATCGAGTACATGATGCATCCAGATGGGGACAAGATGTACCATAACCTTAGAAAGACTTAGTGATGGAGAGGAATATAGAGAGATGTGGCTAAACATGTTGCCAAGTACTTAACTTGTCAACGAGTAAAAGCAGAACATCAGAAACCCTCTGAAATGTAAAACCACTCCCTATGCTTGAATGGAAGTGGGATAACATGTCATGGATTTCATCAGTGGTTTGCCCAGGGACCAAAAAGGAGAAAATACTTATGGGTTGTAGGATGTCATCTCACTAAAGTGGCTCATTTCATACCAATTCGACCCACAAACCAAGTTAGCAAGTGGGAGAACCCTATGCAATAGGAGATGAAACCTATGAAACACTTAAGAATTATAGTAGAAGTACTTAGAAGAAACCTAGATTTGCTAAGTTCAGCAAAAGATAGATCCAAAACCATGTAGTTTCCAAAAATAGCAGAGGTTGTCACATAGATAGTTACACAGACTGTAATACCCCAGAAAATTTTCAAATAATTTAAAATAAATAAAATAAGTTAAGTAAATTAATTTCAAAGACTTTAAAAAAACTTTGGGTACAAATTGTGGGTTGGCACATAAAAAATAAAATATATTGGAGATATAATAAAAAATTAGGCAAATAAGACCTTAATTTGATAATTAAATGAAAATTACAATTTAGTAGAATT
>JAJIYU010018981.1:0-10964 GCA_030144865.1 Tinospora cordifolia
GAAGCCTCTTCCAGGGCCTCAGCAGCAACAGCAGAAGCAAGATTTCTCCTTCTAAGAGCTTCCTGCATTAAATTGATAGATGAGTGGAGCAATTCAGATGCTTAACAAGTCATTCACATAAAAATGATAAGAATGAACAATTACTTCACATTGACGTCAATGCAACCAAGTCAATAAAATAAAAACAAGTAGATAAACATGAGATAGTTCTTGATGCTTAATCTTCATGGGTGTGCCCACCTTTCCAAGTCTTGCGAGGTTAGCAGGAACAGCTAGCAGGGAGGTGCTTCCATCTGTCCATTTTCGATCATAAATTGTGATTCTAGGAGCAGCCCTTTTGGGCTTCTCGGGTGCAGAATTATCCTCTCCCTTACCAGCAATAAGTTTAGATTTATCATTTGCTGAAGCATCCTCCTGATTGTGTTGCCCAGCATTTGCATCACTTAATCTCCTTGACAAAGCTACCTGGAAAAGTCCCAAAAAGACAAGTAGTTGAAGCTACGGAACAGAACCCGAGTAAATGATAAAGAAAAACATACCTGAGTTCGTAAAATGGCTTGCATATCAGCTTTACTCTTCGACTGAGCCACCTTCTCTTTCTGTTCTCCTAAATCTAGAACACCAGAACCATCGTCCCAGCTCTTCCTATTCGTCTTTGCGGAAGACCCAACCAACGCCTCCGAAACCTTAGATATACCCGCAACTAAGTTAGCCAACTTCTTCTTCCCAGCAGAATCAGCAACAGCCGGCGAAACTTTCAATCCCCCGGAAAGCCTTCTTCCTGGAGAAATAGAGGCTCTCCTTGCATTCGGCGAAGCCTGCTTCCGTCCATTGGGCGACGGCTGCCTGTACCTTGATGGCACAATGATGGCAGGCTCCCTAGACACTTTCCTATTCTCTTCCCTGGCCGCAATTAAACTCGGCACCACGCATTTGGACGGAACTGGAGATGCTGATCTCGAACTCACCTTGCCCGCCGGCGAAGCCTCTCTTTCCGCATTCCCTACACTCCTCTTCCCGACAGAGACGGATCTCTGCTGCTGCTTTCCAGAAGCAGGAGAAGAGAATCGGCTAGGCTTCTCGGCCACCGACTTTATTTCCTCCGAATTTGCACCAGAGTTGTTGTCCTTGGGAGCGAGAACATTCCTTTTCTTGTCCTTCTCCGGCGCTTTGGTCGGCTCGGGTTTCAGCTCTTGAGGCAACTTGTTGGAAATGTAAGCCGAGATGGGATGGAGAGAACATGGATCAGAATCGGATACTGGTTGGATTATGAAGCCGCGCTTCGTGGATGAGATGCGAGCGATAAGCGGCTCAGGGCTTCCGACGAACGGATGGCGGCCGGGAATGGGACGGAGGCCGGAGACGCGAGGAACAGGGGGTGATTCAAAGTAGAGGCGATCAACGTAGGCGAATTGGCCAAGTTGTAGGCGATTGGTGAGAATGAGATCGTTGTCGTGATCGGAGAGGGAGACGTAGGTGGAGTTGGAGGAGTCGGAGAGTTGGACGTAGAAGCCGTAGTTGGGCCAGAGATCCGATCCGGAGAGAGCAGGAACAATGCCGATGACTTGGAGGAGGACGGACCGGTGTTCTCCGACGACCTTAGTGTCGGAGTTCATGGACTGGAGAAGCTTTAACAAGATTCCTGGCGTGAGAGATGCCATTGTTGAATGGTTTTGATAATGCTTTGGCTCCCTGTTACCAGCCTTCTTCAAAATTTAAATAAGAAGATGATGAAGAGATTCTTCAATATATATATTTTTTTTCCGTTTCAACTCTTTTTTGTAAGTTGTAACGAAGCGAACGTTAGCTCTCTCTCTCTCTCTCTCTCTCTCTCTCTCTCTCTCTCTCTCTCTCTCTCCTGGCTCTTCATTTTGAAATTTGAATTTTGAAAAAGACTTGACACGTGTAGGTAAATGTAATTTTCTTTCCTTTCAATTATTATTATTATTACAGCTACCAAAGTTTAAATTTACGAAATTAGGATTAGTTCGAGTCTTCCAGAGGCATTACCGAAAAGGCAATCAATCCAAACACAAAGATAAGGATAAAACAATTACTATACATTACCGTATAAGCTTATGATTTCAAGAATTGCCGAATACGTATCTTTTAGAGAAAAGAAACAACGCTAAACCAACATCCCAACCACAACAAAGCAATAAGAACTATAAGGTTTCCCATAAAATAACTATAACCTAATGGAATTCTTTATAAGCATAAATTGTTTTATTGATATAGAAACAGCTTAACCCTTTCAAGGAAGGAAAAGACAGGCAACACGGCTGGGCATTGTCTCTCTACTGAGGAGAGCCATTCCTTTGAAGAAAGGAGGCTGCAGGTCGGACATAACTGAACCCTTTGAAGCTAGTATCACAGGCAGCTGGGCTGGATGCCGGAGAGTCTACGAGTGGCATTTTAGTCCAGCGTTCCTCAAAATTTGAGGTGCAGTGTATTCCGGCAACCTCTGGACAGAAGCTTGGCTTTATCTCTCTATTCTCCAGTTTCTTCCAATTAATTGACTTGAACCACTTGTGCAGCTTTATCTCGTCACTTCCACCTGAACCACTGCCAAGTCGCTTGTTTGCTTCCTTTTGCAGCAGCTGCATGAACACACGAGTTATTTTTCTGATCAGGTTACTCACCATCATGAATGTGTTGACTGGTTAACAATTGCAGGCATGTAAAAGAAAAATTCCAAATATATGTACAAATTGTCAAAGCCCACAGCCTAAAGTGGGGCTCATTAGTTTCAATCAAGGCTCTTTTTGTGACAAGTCCGTACGTACAAAACTGCATCCTCCCATCTTTCTCCGAGGTCAGAAATCTATGAAATCCCATGTTCAGGGACTTTATGTATTAAGACGGATTCCTCCCAACAATTGGTCAGAAAACATTCCAAAAATGTTCGCATAAGTAGCCATTACTTCAACAGTTCGAGTTAGCTATCAACTGATCAGAAAGATATTTTCATCACGCTAGCAACAGTACACTGTATCATCAATAAATGAATAGAAAGTTGCATACCATGCTCATATGAATAATAAAACTTAGATGTAGGAAAGTGGACATACCCCTTTCAGCAGGGAATGTGCTTCACTAGACAAGAAAGCTGGTAGCTTGATCTTATCCTTTATTATCTTCTGCTGAATCTTCTGTCGATTACCACCAATAAAGGGTGGCTAAAGATTTGGAAATGACCAAAAAAGAAAAAACAAATATAAGCAACAGGAAAACATAACAATGACAACATTTTATTTAATACCAGCAAACCACTCTTCTTAAGTGTTTCACGAGCTTTCATTCTATTTTTTTTAATTTAAAATTCTCAAAAAGGTAAGCTGTTCACCCTATCAATTCATATACAGACTACTCAGGTATCTAACACAACTTGGTTCTTTCATTTATATGTTATAAGAGCATACATGTAATTTACAGTTGCCACACCGTGTCTGTTTCATTCTACTTCTCATCACCATACAGTGGCCAAAATCTAGGTTTCAAAGAAGTATCGTATCACAAACATGCTAATTCATCGAATAAATTGGCAAAAATCTAGGTGTTCCATACAAAAGCAGTTGAAAAGAAAAGGTTAAACAAAAACCCGGAAAAAACGAACCTTCCCAGTCAGCATCTCAAATAACAGAACACCGACACTCCACCAATCAGCAGCCTTATCATGGCCCTTCCCAAGAACAATTTCAGGTGCCATATATTCTACTGTTCCACACATGGAGTTTGACCTTGTATTTTCTTCAAATTGCTTTGCCAGCCCAAAATCAGTTAACATTACCTGAACACAATAGAGAATAGAAGTCAGTGCACATATTTGGAAATGGTTGCATTTCTATATAGTGGATGAGAGTCGTACATGACCATCCGAATCGAGAAGGATATTTTCTGGTTTTAGGTCCCTATGCATTATGCCATTTTTGTGGAGGTGAGAAACAGCAGAGACAATCTCAGCAGTGTATACCCGTGCGAGATCCTCTCTGAAACAAATCATGAAATGTTACCAACTTGTGCACTGAGCATTCAAGCATAAAAGCAATTAAAAAAAATCTAGACTAGTAATAGATAGTAGTGTACCTGAAAAGACCATGGTGGTAAAGTTGAAAAAACAAATGACCCCCATTTACAAAATTAAGTACAAGATATAATCTGTACTTGGTCTGCAAGATAAATGTATCCCATATCAACAATCAAAGCACATGTGCGACTTACAAAATAACTCAATGGAAAGAGTGCAAAAAAATTGAAAATCAATAAGAATTTAGCCAAAAAAAGGAACAGCTATTGTACCAATTTCCTAAGAAATTTAAGGCAACTAAAAAACTCTGAGAACCTTGAACATTTGGATTCTAATCAATGGACTGTTACTACCCCAGATAAAATTCAAGACCATGAGAAAACTGAAGAAAACTTAAAGCTTTCTTTCATTACAGCATAAACTGAGTTCTCCATCCAGCAAAAGGACTCTTTTGAGACTTTTCAAGAGAAAATGTCAGTGGCAGGTGATGGCAGCAAGATATTACTACATTAGAATAGAAGCTCTTATCATGTATCATAATAGTATATTATGACTCAAAATTGCACCAAAGTTCTTGCTGCACAAAACTAGCAGCATTCTCTGTATCAATATAATCTTTTGTTAATTACAACATTTATTTCAAATTTTCAATAATAAAAGAATAATAAAACTAAAATAATCCCTAGCAACTTAAACCATCAAAGTCCCTAGTTACTCATGATCACCCACATATTTATCCTAGTAACTCAACTTATAACACAGAATTTCCTAAAACCCTTCATACAATATCAAAAGAAAATGCAATGACTGCATAAGAACATATACCTGGAAGGAATATTTCAGCTGCACAATGAAGGGGTGATCTATTTTTGTCAGAATATCTCTCTCCGCTCTCATGTATTCAGCATGATTCTTCTCCATAATCTTATCCTTGCGCATGACCTTCATTGCATATATTTCAGAAGTGCCCATCTTCTTCACTTGAAACACTTTTCCAAATGCACCTTGCCCCACAACCTTTAGAACTTCAAAATCTTCGAGTCCCACACCAAACTCCTTTGAGGTTTGATTGGTAACAAAGTTCACAGGTTTCTGTACACTTTCACTGGCAAGTGCCTCATTTTCTCCAGGAGGCAAACCATCGCCACAATCTGTAAATTCCAAAGATTCGTCCATTTCATGTAAGGTAAGCTTGCTAAGCTTCAGTGACTGGCCAGTGCAAGTTGTTGGCCCGACCAAAGAATGTGAACGGCTGCAAATGACTACTGGATCATCATAAACCGCATCAATGATACCTGATATGGTAGTTTCAGCATTCATTTCAGTTGAGTTTTGAAGTGGTAGAGGACCAAATACATCTGTAAAGTCAAATTCAACAGGATCTGATGGAACAGCTTCAGGAACCACGGCAGGAAGAAACATCTGGCTAAGCAAGGACTTGCCAGGGTGGGTCCCAGCCACAGATATTTGAGAAGAAACCATCTTGCAAAGTCTGAGTTGCACGCAGCAATGTTCCAAGAATTACAAACCACTATGGATTGGCAACCCCAAAGGACAACGGGATGCCAACAGATGAAGAAGGGCTTCGAACAATGGCCTTAAACAGTTGAATGTTTACAGGTGCAATGGATGTTCCAAGAAATTTTGGGAGCAAGCAGACCAAGATCCAGAAGAAAAAGTCGTTCTTGTTTCCCGATTTACAGGAAACGGTGGATGCCACTGTACTTCTTGAATTCATGAAGATGAAGCTGTCCAAGCTGAGGGCAAGGTTAAAAAGTTAGTCATAACAAATACTTGAACCCTAAAATTAAAAATATCCACTACATTTTATTGAGTATGATCAACATAGTCAAAGCCCTGTGCATTAGGCAAAGCCTAGATTAATGGTATGGCCTAAAATAGAATTGACATGTTAAATTAACAATAAAGAACTAACGGTGATGAATTATTGATGATAATGATATGTTAGATAAACCATCGTTAAAATAATAATTATGAACCATTAGTTATAAGACCGTATAAATGGAGCTAATCCCTAAATATAAAAGGCAAAAAAAGAAAAAAGAATGTCATTTTTCATCCAATTCAAATTAGAAGTGCTTATGTAGTAATTGAATCAACTAAGAAAAGTTCAGTTTTGCAATAAAATTAATACATTTGCACAAATATTACATAAGAGGAAAGAAATTCTTAAAATTATATTGAATCTTGTGGAATGTGAGACTGTAAGAGTAGCACTTGAATAACATACAACTTATCTTGTAACACTTCAACAAACATAGCTTAAACATAAATCATAAAATATTATTAACTTGTACAATATTAAATTGATTCATTGCAAGAGACGACTTATTAATTGACACTCCATATATATTTTCATAGTTTTCTCTTTTTGGGTCTATCAAGAAGTCTAACAATGTTCAGCATCTTTCCTTCATTTCATTGGAATGGTAATCATATTCAAGGAACAAAATTCGACTTCACCTCAAACTTCAACCTTCAAAAATCAGAATTAATTCGAAGAGTTCAAAAAATTCAAGAGAAGTTTTGTAAAAATTTGTCTACTTAGATAAGTTCGAAAAATTCTACGTAAATGTAAAATATGTATAAATTCTATTACAAATGATGAAAACAAATATAAATTAATATATTGAAAGTATAAATATAATGATTTCAAACTTGTCTTTTTAACATTAACAAGATTTACTGTTTATTGTATGTGTTAAGAATTATATATTATTTAGTTGTGTATTCCACAAATTTCACCAAAATCTTCAATTTTTTTCACGAATTTCGTCGAAATTTTCGTAATTTTGTCGAAATCCTCAAAGTTTTGCAGAATTTTGTCGAAATCTTTGAAATTTTGTCGAATTTTTGTAATTTTTTTTACAACTAGACGCTAAAAAATGCAAATTATTTCGTTGAATTTTGGCAAAATTTGACAAATTTTCATTCCATGATCATATTAACACCTATATTTAAACACGCGTAATTTAACTATTCAAATTTTGTGTACTGATAAATATATTCACATCAATTCCTCTTATTTTCTCTGCATCACAGAAGAAGAAACAGATAAACAAATCCTCGACTGGCTTAATTTAAAAAGGGAAAGCACGTGAATTTGTCCCGTTCATTTGAAAATAAGAAGAAGAAGAAAAAGAAAGAGCAGACGTCTAAGCTAAGGAGCGAAGCAGAGCAGCTGATTTAGATGTCGTCACAATTTATCAAAAAATTAAAAATGGCGAAAGAAAAGATAAGAATAGAAAAAAAGTTACAGAAATCCCGTTAGATTAGTCGATCTAGCGAAACCAATGAGTTCTAAATCGAAAATACGCGAAGCCCTAGGATATGATTTACAATAGAAACGGAAACTCAAGGGATGGATCTGCAAACACGTTCATAATCGATTCGTTGACAGGACACAATCAAACCGAACTAAAATCAAAATTCTAGGGTCAACAGATCTATCAGATCGAATCACATAGTCCATACACACACAAATCAACTAGAAACGCAGGCAAATTAGATAAGGAAACGATGCCAAAATTTTCAATGTCGTACAGTGTGATACAAATCAAACATCAGAGGTAACACGAAAATTTAATAATAAAAAAAGAAGAACAAGAACAAGAACAAGAAAGGAGACTCACGTTGGAGGAGACGTGAAGATTTGCAGAGGGAGGGCCTTCGAGCGCGCAAGTAAAGAAACAC
Organism: Tinospora cordifolia; assembly: GCA_030144865.1. Taxonomy (NCBI): domain Eukaryota; kingdom Viridiplantae; phylum Streptophyta; class Magnoliopsida; order Ranunculales; family Menispermaceae; genus Tinospora; species Tinospora cordifolia. Next base: position 7,742 of record JAJIYU010018981.1, read on the forward strand.
CGGCTTCCCTTCTCCACTTATACGAACCAAAACGCCTTACGTTACCATCGGGAGTGGAATACGTGGCGTTATTTCACTGGTGGCTGAGGAATTTATAACTTTAAATATAGGAACTACTTTTTAAATTCACGTGCCAAATCCTCAGTATATGCCTTAGCACAAGGCCAGTCTTTTGTCCAACTTTGCGCCATCCCGAATCCACATCCAATCCGAATCCTGACCAATTTGGGCCAGCTAAGGGCCATCCCGGATTGACATCCAATCCGATTCGTAGTCAATTCGGTTCAACAAAAATTTCCGGCGGCCCTCTTTTTTTTATTGATTGGACCAAAAAAAAAAAAAAAGCTTCAAATTTTATACAAAAACAATAAACTGTAATTATTTTCATTATTTTTTATTTTTTTTTATAGCAACTAAATGTAACTCATTATCAATGAATCTGCCTAATCTAAATTTTCTTTTTTCTAAAATGTTTTGGAATGATTTTTCAAAATTATCATTAGAATTCAATTTATTTGGACCTAACCTTTTCTTTAATGTTAAACCTATTACATTATGAACATTGCACCCTTCATCTTTATTATACAAAATCCTAAAATTTGCTATTTTCATCCAACCATACATCATTCTTCTGTTTGCCTATTTGCTTAACTTTCTAGAATTTAAATAAAATAAAAGCATTTAATCTCTGCATTATTAAAAAATATAATGGTGGATAATTTAAGTTGGAATAAGTTTATACTTACCTTTTTTTTTTATAAAGCATCAATGTCCTCGAAAGATAAAAAATATAAGATTAATCTCACCATGGGCAACTCAGCTTGGTTCAAAAAGATAGGACCAAATAATTAGCAAGTTGTTGGTTCAGTGATACGTTCGTCTTTTTACTTAAGTAAGGTCTCAGTTTTCATTATTCTAAATGCAACAAACACTCGCTACAAGGCTTTTCCTGACTGAATAGAGATTTAGTCTTTAAGGTACCGTTTAGTTGGCTTAAAATACCTCACGTGAAACCATAAAAAAAGGACTAAGCAATTTTTTTTTTAATGTGATGCACCGTCAAATGATGGTCTAAACTAAAGCCATGGTGAGCGTCAAGTGAGGTGGTTTCCTTTCCCCTGTGTGCGTTTAGTGTTCTCCCCTGATCAAAAAAAAAACTAAAGCCATGGTTGTTTTGTTGTATTTTAGTGTAATTTGTACAGTGGTGCACCTTTTACCACAATTATTGGTAGAAAAATGACATATTAGCCTTCAAGTGCAATTGTTTGTATGTTTAATTAGGCTCTTTTAAATTGAATGTGTTTACTTATATTACATTAATATCTTCAAAAAGAGATAAAAAAATTGTTTCATTGGACCTCTCAGTAAACTTAGTTTGGCTCAACCAAGATAAGACCAGACTTAATAAAAGGGATCGGTCTTGTCTTATCAAACCAAAGTAGGTTGTTTAGTGAGGTTTAACTGAATGATAACACTTCATTTTGACATTACTATCTTATAATTAAGTATTAACAAATTTTAAAACTCATTATTTAATAATTACTTACTTTTTACATAAATTAATAAAAAATCAAATAAATAAATATATTAATGTAAAACAGCGAGTGTTGTGCAAATCTATCATAATTTAATTTCTAGTGATGCAATATTGTATCAATAAAAATAAGTAGATGTTATTAGATACCCATCGTTATTTTTACAGGTTATTAGATGTTACTCAAATGTTTATATTTACAGGTTAATAACTTCTTTAGTTATTTTTATCTCTATTTATTTTACTCAAAATGGTTCAGAAAAAAATAATTAGGTCTACTTTAATGCCTTAACTTTTTTGTTATTCATATATTATCAAAATATTCTCTTAAGTTAATATCTCACGAATTTATCATTTTTTATCACTTGTTATCACTTATAGGAAACTGTAATTTTAATAAAGAACTCATCTCAATTCTTGTAACCCACATGTTGTAATATTATAATATTTACCTTATACTTAATAATTTATCACATCATCTACTTTATGACTAAAATCTATTTATATTACATGTTATTAATTTATAAATAAAAGTATACATTATTACATTGTTTTACTAACTTAAAAATGTCAGCATAAAATAAGCAACGCTCGACAGTTTTTTTAAAAAGAAAAAAAAGAATATCGTCTATAAAAATATTTTAAAGGTGTGTTTAATTGTTACGAAAATTTTTCTTGAAAAAATATTATTCTGTTAAAAACTTTTTTATTTGAGAAAATGTTGAAAATATTTTTTTTACGATTGCTTGATCAGAAATGAGAAGATTTAACAAAAGTTAGTTAGATGTAATTATTTCTTAAAAGTAATGTACAAATTTTTGTTCAATTGTAATGATAAAAGGCTTATCTTGCGGTGACCTTCTCTTGGATTCTCAAAACTTTTGTTGCTTCATTCTGAGGGGCAGAGAACCCATTACTGTCTCGGTTGTGCTACTGGTTTTCATGAAAAAATATATATATATTATTTAAGTTAAAAAAATTTGGTGAGAAAAATTTGTTAGACTGTACAAATATTTCAAAATTTCTTCTTATTATTTTTTATCAAGCAAACTTCGCAAAATAAGTTTTTTTTTTTACAGAGAATTAAAAGTTTTTCAAAAAAAAATTGTGATTCTTTTCCCAGTTAAATACAACCTTAAATCTAAATCGAATAAGTTAAACCTACCTAGCTATGGGTGGGGTAGCAACAAAACTTGTATTTACAAACCATTTAGGTAGGGTCGCGGTCAGACCTTCGGTGTTCCCGGCACCTGCCCATTTCTTAATTTCACCAATTTAAGGGCATCTCCAATAGGGGGCTATTGAGCGCCAAGCCGGAGCTCAATAGCCCCCTGCTGTGTCAGACGCCCGTTGTTGGGTGTCTGACACAGCTCAATCTCACCGAGCGCTCGGTGATGTTCAAGCGCTCGTTGAACCTTTTTTTTAATTTTTTATTTAAAAACGAGGCGCTGCAGTTGCAGCGCCCAGAATTTAGTTGCAGCGCCCCATATATATATATATAATTATTTAAAATAATTAGCTTTTAACTGTTTTAAATAATTTCAATAAAAATTAAAATATATTTATTTTTAATTTATGAAATAAAAATAAAAAATTATTTTAAGTTAAAAAATATTTTCAAAATTTTAATAATTTTAAGTTAAAATAAAATTTACATTACTATAAAAAATAAAAATAATTTTGTAAAAT
>JAJIYU010018982.1:0-10964 GCA_030144865.1 Tinospora cordifolia
TCCACATCTTCCAATATTATTAAAATAAGAATTAAAATCATTAGATGGAGTAGAAGGCCCTATCGTCGAGGTCTTTTCTATAAAATTCTTATTTATTCAGTACAAAAATACTTATGTATTGTCAGATTTGAAATGAAATTCAAGTCTTTAAAAAAAATTATCTTCTTTCATTTACTTCGACTCCTTTTTTTTTTGGCCTCATTTTGCAAATGTTGCACAAATTTCTTTATCTTGATTCTTATTTGAAGTAACATTTTTTAACAATTTCGTAAGCTCTACACTATTTTCTTTAATGGTAATGGCTATGAGTAACATAATTTCATTAGTTTTTCTTTTTAATGTTGCCTTTTTAATACCCACGGGACATGAAGATTGAGTACCATTGTCTTCCTCTAAGTTTAGAGAAAAATGATGATAAGCCAGGAGATGTTTCAGTCGACATCAGGGTTGGAGCATTTAATTGAGCAAAATCCTCTTTTATTCTTGAGATCACTAAGCTTTTCGTAATCCTTGACAATATTTCATACATGGTCAAATCTGAATCCTCTTTTATACTTGAGATCATGATTGAATCTAACTACAAGTTTATATGAAGTTAAATATAAAATTTGTAAACAACAATGAAATAATAGAAAGCACTCATAATATCTACATTAGAAGCACCACTTATATGCATATATTCTATTTTCCGGACACAACCATTTAATTTTTTTTTTTTTACTTTGGTCATTATGATATTCATTCGACTTCTCGCAAATTTCTTGCCGCGTACTTCCTGGCTCTCTAGTTTCCTATCTTTGTGTATTTCCTTTATTCAAGACCAAAATTGATTTTGGGATTGAAATCTACCCGCAATGAGATCTTGGGAGATTTATAAGTACATAGAAGAACATATTTAACTATAATGTATGAAAAACTTCTAATCAACATTTTTGGCAAAAGGAGATTGAATGGAAGAAAAAACATTGTGATGAGAGAACAAAAATAAGCTTAAGATTAAAAGAAGTCAAATAACATCAATGAATACATAGATGACTTGGTTTGGGCTTTATAACCACAAGCCAAAATTAGAATCAACATAAAAATCTCATCATATTTGTCTTTTCATACATACCAATATTAAAATCAGAATAAGAATTGTGTCATACTGGTCTTTTCATAAACATTAAAGTTAAAATTAGAATCAAAATCTCATTGTACCAATCTTTTCATATACATCAAAGTCAAAATCAAAATAAAAATCTCTTCGTATTGGTTTTTTTCATACTGGTCTTTTCATACACATCAAAATCAAAATTAGAATAAGAATCTCATCATATTGGTTTTGTCATACACATCAATATTAGAGTAAGAATAAGAATTTTATTGTAGTAGTCTTTTCATACACATCAAATTAAAGTCAAAATTAAAATCAATACCTATCTTTTGATACACATCAAAATTAGAATTAGAATTAGAATTTCAGCTTCACTACTATAAATACCAAGCCAATTATCTAATTTGAGCATCCTTTAATCAATCCTAATTCTAATCCTAACTTATCAACAACATATTTATTCTCAACATGAATTTCAATATTAGAAGTCCATCTAACTTATCATCTTCCACTTTGTCTTTTGAAAGTGAAGATGAGATATCAATGATAGATAATTACGAGGTTATTAGTCTTGAAGAAGAAGTAATCTATGAAGCAATTGCAAATAGTAACATGATTCTTGCACAACTCCTTAAGCAACAGGCCAACTATGTTAGACATGGTGGGTCTATTTTAGGTCACATAATCACCAATCATGATCGAAAAACTACTGATCGAAATCTTTTCAATGACTACTTTACGGAGAACCCACACTACAACAACGAAATTTTTTTATTTATTCATTTACATTGTTAATGCAATTAAAGGTCATGACAACTACTTCCAACAGCGAAGTGATAACTCAAAAGGCTTGGGTTGTTGCATTTACAAAAAGTAATTGCCATATGTTGTATGTTATCTTATGGCCTTCCAGCAGATGCTGCTGATAAATACATCAAAATAGGTGAGTCTTCTACTATTGAAAGCATGAAGAGATTCTGTCGTGCCATGGTAGAGATATTTTTTGACCATTACCTTAGATTAACAACAACTACTAATATTGAAAGCTAGCATATGTTGGTGAGAAATGTAAGCTTCCAGGGACACTAGGTAGTTTAGATTGTATGTATTGAAAATGAAAAAATTGTCTTACGACATGGGCAAGACATTACTCGGGTCGTAGTGGATCACCGACTACCATTCTTGAACCTATAGCAAATTATGATCTTTACATATATCGTGCATATTTTGATATGTACAAATAATGATATAATTGTATTGGATATTTTTTTCAATCTAACTTTTGGTATTACTTCTCCCGCTCATTATGTTATTAAAGGAAATGAATATAATATGAGTTACTATTTGGTGGATAGTATATACCCAAAATAGTATACCCTTGTTCAAACTATTCATTTTCCTCAATGATGGAAAAGATAATATTTTGCCAAGAAATAAAAAACATGTAGGAAAAATGTAAAGCATACATGAGTTCTCCAGTGACGGTTTCCTATTGTGGCTGGGCTAATATGTTGTTGGCAAAAAGTTGTATTGCAAGACATCATGTCCACATGTATCATTATGCACAATATGATAATTGAAGATGAACGTGATTTTAATGCATCTATTCAAATTAATAATGATATAAGAGAGCCATCAATCGTAGATGTTGAAATGGTCAATGATGAGAGTGCCTAGTTTTTACAATTTTTGGCTTAGTATAAACAAATTAGAGATATAAATGCTCACTTTGAACTTTGAAATGTATTAATTGATCAATATAGTAATTCAGATGATTAATTGTATATTTTTCCAATTAATTAAATATTTTTGAATATTTTATGTTATATTTTTTGTAATGTATTATTTTTTAAGTTGGATGAAATCTAATGTTATAGAATAATTAATTGATTACTAATGATCTACTAAATAATTAATAATTAATTAAATTTAAAATAATTATTATATTACTACTTATTTATTTTAAATTTGTATATTATTTAGTAATTAATTAATAATTAAGTGTATTATTGATGAAACATGTGAAATAAAATTCATATATACAAAATATATAATTTTTAAGAAAATAATAGAAAAGAATATAAAAAAGAGATAAACAGGAATATTCTCAAAATACTTTTTTTTGGTGTAAAAAATGAAGTAAATGGGTTGTAGAGAAAGTTACAGTTTGGTATTAAAATAACTTTAAAATGGAGGAAAACATTGAAGTAATGGGTTGGAGATACTTTATTATATGCTTAGTGGGCTAATGGGTTGTGTTGGTGGGTTCTACCTCAACTTATGGTAAACCAATGAAATATATTTATCATATTAAGATAAGCCTCTCAATGTTGGTATTTAAAATTTCCAAATATTATTTTTCAATGGTTTTGAAAGGAAAATTGTTGACCAATGCCTATAACTCAAACTTAGTTTGTTAATAAAAAATTTGACCAACGGAAAGATAATAGAATAACAATGGCAAAGATGAGAGAAGAATGTTGTGTTGATGGAAAAAAAAACTAAGAAAAAAAAAACCCCTTTTCATTGCACAACAACAGAGATCAAGAGTATTAGATGTCCTAGCCCTTTGGCTTACAATGTATGAATATTCATAGATGTAAGCGTACCTTGGATTCCTATTAACTTATGGATTATTACTAGTTTTGTTAAAATCTAAGAATATTTGGTTTTTTCATTGATAAGGGTAAATATTCAATAATAGCACGGATCTCAAATTTCTCGAAGTTTGCTTCTATCTTTGCTTTCTTTTATCCTTTTGCTTAGAGATTATTAAAGCCAAGGATGAGCACTCAGAACACATATGCTCCTGGTTTCACTATGTGCTTGACCTTCATGATTCGCATTTGCTCATAGTTTCTCATCTTGTGTTCGACGTTCTTGATCATTGGCCTGAACTCATGTTTATGGCCTTCTTGATCATTGACCTAGACTCACATTCGCTCCTTGTTTCTCACCGTGTCCTTGGATTTCTTCGAGTTCATTGATGAATCATTTTCCCTATTGCTTGCTCAGACATACAAGTTCCACTCCATGTGTGGTCGAGCTCTAAATGTAAACTTGTCCTTTTTTGTGTGCTTGGAGCCAATTAATTTCTGCATCAAGCCCACCAAGGTCTTATAGCACATTCATGATATATCTACTAGGGGTGTTCATCAACCTGATTAATTTTCTTCTTCTTGTTTTGACGGTTCTCCCTTGCTCTTTTTTTCGGTTACAGTTTGTTGCTGCTTAAGTGCTTATTGTTTTAGGTTTGGCAGCCGTGATTCGTGATCCTTTTTTCTTTGCAGTTGCAATTCGCTACTTCTTGTGTTCTAGATTTGGCAGCTGTGTGTCTGCTGTAGCTATTGTTTTTTCTTCTTCTGGCAGTCTTTTTCTTCTTCAATTGCATTCTTCTTCTTCCAACAGCCTGCAAATTGTCTTCTCTCTTTTTGCTCCAATAGCCAGGAAGCAACCCGTTAACTCGAATTGTTTGGGTTGGTTTGGGTTTCGAGGTAGAATGGTTTGGGTTGGGTTGTATATTTGTTAACCCAAACAGTTTGGGTTGGGTTGCAGGTTAACCCCTAACCCAAACCGAACCAACCCATGAACAACCCTAATATTTACTCAAGGTATATCCTTTCCTTTTCCTTAAAAGCTGAGGTGAGGGTCAAACAACCACCCCCTACGCCTCTAAGCGTGGTTTCAAAATTAGAGGTTTTTAATGTTATTCGTCGTTTCGTCTTTAATGGCTCATTATTGTCCTCAAGCCTTGTACAATAATGGTGCATTATTTTTGTCTTTACGCATCCCAAGTGCACATTTGCCACATGTGCAATGATTGTTGGAGTGTATAGCTTGTCATAAGAGCATTCGTTATGTCACCCATGTGTTCTTTCACGAACCTTTGGATAAAAACATCAGGATTCGTGTTCCTAATATTTGATGGCTTCTGGCTAACAAAGCAAGTTTATAAGATGGGTTCCCTCGCTGTTGCCTACACAAATTTTCTAAAAGTTTGTGCCTTTGTTAAAGTGCTTAGAATTTTCGTGAACATCACATTTCCTGCTCAAACTTAGGTATGCCTTACTCTCTAGCCTTTTTTCATTTCAATTCCTTATTTTTATTAAGGGATTGTGGTTTTATTTAAAAAAGATTTTGGTAGCCAAGACTTGGTCATGGGCTAGGAAAAAAAAAGAAAAATTGTTTAAGCATGTGACCATTGCTTAAATATAACAAGAAAATAGGGGCAAAAGGTAGCTGAGACACAAAATGAGGGACGACTAGACTTTTCACATGGAAAACTCACTAAAGTGGCAAGCCATTGCTCAGACTTGTGGGAAAGAAATCTAGAAGGTCTACTGGATGAACTAACCTAAGACCCAATTTTTTTTGTTTTTTAGGTCCATGGTGCCTACTCGGACTCACTTATAGGCAGTAATACCTTGAAAAATTTGCACGAAAATCAATTAAATGAAATAAATAAAGAAGAATTGATCCTTGAGAATTTTATGAAATTTTGGGGTGTAAATTATGTATATCAAAGCATAAAATAAAGTAGGTAAAATAAAAATAAAACAAAAAGAAAAGGTAGTAAAAAAGGAAAAAAAATAGAAACAAGGACAATTTTGGTGTGAATCATGCAAATTGGAAATAAAAATAAAAAAGAAACAAAAAATAAGTTTTACTTTGTGCTACCGCGACAATTTTGCGTGAAAAAGAGGAATGACTAAAATAGGTGAAAACAAAAATGAAAACTCCAAAAAATTACCACGTTAACGCCTATGGTTACTGTGGTAATACAATGAAAAATAGGAAAAAAAAAAAGAGAGAAAATGCGTGTAAACGACTAGAAACACCACAAAACCTAACATAGTGATTCTTGTGCACAAAAATGAAGATTTAGCAGGTTTCCTGCATTGGGAACACCCCAAACTTGTCAATTCCTATCCATTGAAACTCTATATAAACCCTATATGGGCCCCCATTCTCTTCACCCTAGCAAGAACTAAACAAGCTCCTTCTTGCTTTCTTTGCCTCCCTCTTGGCATCTCTCTTTTTCTTTAGTTGTTCTAAATAGTAATTGGAGTTGTGGTAACAAAGTGCTCCACAAATTTTTGTGCTGGCAGTTTGAGATATTTGAAGGAGATTCAACTAAAGGTTCAAGAAGGAGTTTGGTATTTAAAATGAAAATGTTTTTCAACTTTTACTTTATTATTTTAATTTAAATAAGGTTTGCGTGTATTTGATGCTTTGAATATGCATGATCAATTATTATACCTGACATGTAAAATATGCATGCTTAGACTCACTTGAATAAAGATGCATGATCTATGATGTTATGTTGTTACCATGTTCACATGTGTAATTTCTATTTTAGTTGAGTGTTATGTTTTTATACTTAAATCAAAGATTAATTGAGATTCTAACCACGTACTGAAGTGAGAAACGATTTCTTCGTATGTTTTCCAACCATGCCAAACCTTTGACTTAGCATTAGGTGTTTGGATTGATTCCAGAGTGAATTGGGTTTCAGGAATGATCCTACTTTGCTGAGAAGGGTTTGAGTTTTAGGAATGATCTCTGCCCCTAGATCTAGAACACAGAGGTTAACCCCTTTCGGTCTTAATTACAACTGAAAATAATGAATTATTTGAATCACATAATATTTTGAAAGTGTTTGACATATTTATCTTATTTGTTGAAATAATGATTTAAATATTTGGAATGATCCACTAGGCTTCAAGCTCACCTCTTCTTTCTAATCCTTCGAGAAATTGATATATCAAGACCTTATGAAAAACTCTTAGATTTTTTTTTTTTTTGAGATTTTATTAAATTATAGGGCATGTTGGCCTAATTTAGTTTGTTCAAGTTTTGAAGTTATTTTCTGCTATAATAAACACAAAGGCTATGTACCTTTGAAATTTGAAAATAATTAATGATATAAAATTATTATATCTAAATGTTTAGTTTTCAAAATTATTGCATGAGTTAATACTATTCAGAAAGTCCCAAGAATTTGGGAATCAAAAGGAAAGAGATAACGTAATATGGGCCCACCTCCCGGGCGGCACAAACTGAAATAGAAAGTATCATCGGATGATGTAGGCCCGTTGTGCAAGAGGCAGGGTATTACAAAGGTGGTATTAGAGCTTAGTCAGTAGGTTACTAAGTGAAAGGAACTACTCTGATACCAAAGGTGATATCAGAGCCTAGGTTGTAGATGCTTTGGGATGAATTAGAAAGAGTTGATTTATTAGGTAAGACATTTACTTTGATTTAATTTAGAATGCCCTATCTCATATTTTGGAATTGAAAATTGTTTTGGAAAGTTGTTTTTTCTAAAAGGAAATATATGTTTTCAAAGGTTTTGTTTGGATACAAAGATTACAAGTTGAGCTGATAGTAGATAAGTCTTATCCCGAGTAAAACTAAACATTGAAAGAAAGATGAGTTATCTCATTCTAGAATGACGGTTGCTAAGTAGACTTCGATCTGACCGCCCAACTGGAGGTTGTCCCACCAGCTCATGCACGTAGTCGAAGTTGAAGAACATACTTATTTTCTACAAGAAAACTAAGAAGTAGTAATTAAGGGGAAAAGAAAGTACCATAGTACAAAGGTAGTACCAAGAGTGGTACAAGAACTAGATGAGGGTTGAACCTTTTAACTAGAAATTGAGACCCTAGGTCTAGGAAAGAAACCTTAGGTAGAGATTACGATGTTGAAAAAAGAAACAAAGTTATCATGAACAAAACATTTAGGACATAGGTTAGAGACTGAAAATGTGTGAGAATAGAAAACTTGATTGGTTAAGACACGAGATCGGGATGATCCTGTATCTCTGGTTTCTGTGTGGTATGGGTCACATAGAAATTTGAGGGTATGGAGGAATCCAGGACTCGAAGAATGGCAGGCCATGTTTGATGAATGATCGGTAACTTTGGAAGAACTTGTTTCCCTATGCATGGCTAGTATGGGACAGTCAAGTATAGTGGGGCTTGAAAAACCTTAGTCGTCGAGACATTTGCAAAATTGATTGGATGTAGTGAAATCTCTAAGTGGAAGTCTGTGTTAATGGGCAAGGGTGGTATGATACGCTCGAACTCAAAGGCATGGATGAAAACTTAGAATTTCTCTATGCTAGCGTAAACTTGCATGACTGAATGATTGAATACATGTTGTACTCATTTAAATCCATGAAAAAATATATATCACATGCATTTTGATTTTAAGACCAAAAGTCTTATACCCAACAACATTAGAGTGCCTTGAAACCCTCAAACAGAACTTAAAAGAATAAACTGATAGGCCACTAAACAAATAGGGAACTCAAAGACATGAATCTAGAGTCATAATAGCATAGACGGAATGAAAGCGTAAGGAAACAAATACTGAAAAGACTTTTGACTTGTAGATAATGGTCGGATCTAAGGGATATGCTATCAGAGCTGCCACCATGTCCAATGAGACTAAATTGCGAGGACAGGAGGCACAAACTAGTATTGCTAAGATTCAAATTGAGAATATGATGACGGAAGTCACTAGGAGGGTCATGGAGTAGATTCTGAGGGCATTACTTTAGATGATACCACAAGCGGTGCCACACCCTTAGGTACAAGAACAGATAAAGAATAGAAAGACATGTCGATGGAGTTGCAGAAACTCTACTAATCTCAATTTAATGACACTTCTGACTGCATGATGACAAACCATTGGTACCAGGAGTTGGATGAACACCTGGACATATTACGAGTAATGGGTCCCTGTATAGTAGCGTTGGCTACCCATCAGTTCAAGGGACTAGCTAGGAGTTCATGGAGGATGCTAAAGGCAGATCCAAACACTAACGTCAAGCAACTGGACTAGGAAGAGTTCAAAGAAGTGTTCTATGAAAAGTTCTTCTTAAAGGCTACATTGAAGAAGATGCAGTCCAATTGCATCAAATTAAACCAGAGGGATATGACGGTAGATGAATACAAAATCAAATTCACTGAATTGGACAAATTTTCATCTGAATTGATTAGGGAGGAGAAATTGAAGGCCAACCGATTTGTTGAGGGTCTTAAGATCGAGATACAGAAAGTGATAATGCCAATGGGCCTAAAGACGTATAAAGACATCATAGAAAAGGCATTGATATTAGAGCAGGAACTCAACTTTGAACAACAGTTGAGGAATAGAAACAAGAAGCCAGATAATGACAAAGATTACCAAGGAAACCAAAAGAAGAAGAAAAATACTAGTCAGAATGGTGGCAACAAAGCACCTCAGACTTAGAACCAACCTAAACAAGCCACAGAGGAACAGTTAGAGCAGGCTAGACGTCAAGGCCTATGCTTCCACTGTAACTAGTCAGGACATATTACAAAAGTTCTATCCTACCAAAACCCAAACTCCACAACAGCAACAACGACAAAACAATCAAGGAAGAGGACAAAATGGTCGTCCTCAGGGTAGACAACAGTAACAAAATGCTAACCAGGGACAGAAACAAAGTCATGGCCAGAACTAGGCCAGAGTGTTCTATGTTGTTTATGTTTCAGAAGATCAGGTCCTTGCAGTAGAAGGCACATTTCTATTTAATGTTGCCATGAAACTGTTGTTTGATTTGGGTGTTACGAAATCCTTTATTTTTGAAAAATGAGTAGATAGTTTGCAACCAGTAACAAAAACATTACCTGTGACCTTTAATTTATCGACAACCATAGGAACTACAATCACCTCAAAAAGAATGTGTAGTTGTGACCTTAGGTTTGGAGATAAATTGGTCTCAGTCGACCTCTATGTACTTCCATTTTATGGATATGATGTAATCTTCGGGATGGATTGCTTAAAGCAGTATCAGATACAAATAGATTGTCCTAGGATGTGAATAACAATAACATTACCTTCGAGAGAAACCTATAAAATCAATGGTGATATGCAGAAATTACCTAGAAGCCCGATGATAGCTATGTTGAACTACTTAAGACAAAAAGATGAACTCAAGAAACTCTTAGAGGATTCTACAGAGCACAGAGGAATCTAGAACTTAAAAGTAGTCCGAGATGATGAAGATGTATTCCCAGATGACTTGCTTGAACTACCACCCAATATAGAAGTAGAATACATGATTGAAGTTCACCCTAGAACCAATCTCATAGCCATACCTCCCTATAGAATGGCACCTGTAAGAGCTGATTGAGTAAATACTCAGCTAAATGAGCTCTAAGAGGAAGGATTCATCAAACCAAGTGAATCACCATGGGGAGCTTTGATACTGTTTGTGAACAAGAAAGATGGGTCCTTGAGTTCACAGTGATGCCATTTGGATTATTCAATGCACCAGTAGCCTTCATGGATCCAATGAACTTAGTGTTTCAACAATAACTTAACCACTTTGTCCTAGTATTCGTAAATGATGTCCTGATTTACTCTAAATTAGAAGTTGAATACTTAGAACACTTGAGGATTGTGTTGGAAACCCCTAGAAAGAACCAGTTGTATGCCAAGTTCAGCAAGTGTAAGTTATGGATGAAAACGGTCAAGTTCCTTGGCCATGTGATATCAGTAGAAGACATTTTTGTAAACCCTGAGAAGATTGAAGGTTTCATGGACTAGAAGCAACCAAAGACAGTTACAGAGATCATAAGTTTGTTAAGCCTAGTTGGATATTATCAAAGGTTCATCTGAGATTTTTTTCAAGTTGGCCGAACCCATGACCAAGCTAACTCAAAAAGGGAGTAAAGTTAAATTGGGATGAGAAGTTTGAGGGCAACTTTCTGTCGGTTCGGTTCGGGTTGTGGGTGTTAAGCCCACAACCCAACCCAAACCGTTCAAATTAGATGTTTTAAAACCCAACCCAACCCAAATGTATGTTAAAACCCAACCCAACCCAACCCAA
>JAJIYU010018983.1:0-10997 GCA_030144865.1 Tinospora cordifolia
ATATATATATATATATATAGAGAGAGAGAGAGAGAGAGAGAGAGAGAGAGAGAGAGAGAGAGAGAGATAGATAGAGAGATAGTAATTATATGTATAAATAATTATATCTACCATGTTATTTCAATATCATGCATATATATATATACTAAGTGACATACAAATATATGAATAATTATTCATATATTTGTATATCACTTAGTATAATTATTTATATGTTATGCATATGTTATACTACATTTTTATATCAACAATCGAACAATTTTTATACTCGCATTATTCAGATATTATTCTTGTATTATACCATTATTGATGCATTAAACATCGATTAGTATGTTATACCTCTACTATGTTACTGGCATTATTCTATAATTATTCATATGTTATGCATACGTTATATCGCATTTTTTTATCAACAATCGAACAATATTTATACTCTCATTATTCAGATATTATTCTTGCATTATACCATTATTGACACATTAATCATCGGTTAGTATGCTATACCTCTACTATGTTACTGACATTATTCTATAATTATTCATATGTTATGCATACGTTATACCGCACTTTTTTATCAACAATCGAATAATTTTTATACTATCATTGTTCATATTATTCTTGCATTATACCATTACTCGGATTATTTCATGATTATTCTTACATTATACATATATTATACCAAATTTTATTCACATGTTCTTCCTATTATCCCCGCATTTTTTACCAAAGCAACTAAACAATTTTATACCTGTATTATTCAATTATTATTCTTGTATCATACCATTATTAACGCATTAATCATAGGTTGTTATGTTATACATCTACCATGTTACTAGTATTATTCCATAATTATTCATATGTTATGCATACTTTATACCGCAATTTTATATCAACAATCGAACAGTTTTTATACTCGAATTATTCAGATATTATTCTTGCATTATACCATTACTCGCATTATTTCATAATTATTCATACGTTATACCGAATTTTATTCACATGTTATCCCTCCATTATTCACATGTTATCCCCGCTTTTTTTACTAAAGCAACCGAACAATTTTATACCCATAATATTCAGTTATTATTCTTGCATTATACCATTATAGACGCATTATCCAATTTTCCACACACATTATACCTCTACCATGTTATTGGCATTATTCCACAATTATTCATATGTTATTCGTATGTTATACCACATTTTATTCACATATTATCTCAACATTATTCATATGTTAAGCCCGCATTTTTGTATCAACGACCGAACAATTGTTATACTCGCATTATTCATATATTATTTTCACATTATACTGCAAAAAATATAAAAAGGAAAAAGAAACAGTTCTCGCCCTAAAAAGGAAAAAATTGACGCAGGTATACTCATCTTCTTTAGATCACTGTTGTTCGATCGTCTTCTTTGTGCGTTTAAGTTTTTCGATTTTCACTGCTCATATTTCTTCGTGCATTCTTCATTTTTTGTTGTTGTTCTTCTTTGGGTATTTGGGAATGAAATATCTACTTCTGCATTTGGGAATGAAATCTCTACTTGCAACGGTTAGTCTTTTACTTCGTGCATTTTAGTTCATCGATCTTATTTGTTTGTCTTTCTTTCGTTAATTGTCATTCCTTATTTGCAGAATTGCTGTAGAATAGCTGCAGAATCAACACAATCATTTGCTTGTAACTATTATTGTTCTTCTTTGGGTGTTTGGGAATAAAATCTTTGCTTGTGCTGGGTACAAAATCTCTATTTCTGGGTTTGGTAACTGTTGTTATTCCTCTGTTATTATTATTCGTTATTTGCTATTGACTTCTGCTAAGGCTGACTTATTCATTATTGTTATTGACTTATTTTTGTTCTTCTATTTAGGAATTGATATATTTAGCTACACATGGATAAAAAATGGGTCCATATTTCAAGGTTAACTCTCGCATCTAAAATAAGATAGCATTATTTATTGCTTGCTTGCATTATTCGAATTTAAGTAATTTTTTTTTTATGTTGTCTCAAGAGTATAGACATGGTGATCGAAATTTTATCAATTTTGCGCGTGCAAGTTTAGGAAATATAGACATAATATCGTGTCCTTATACAAAATGCAAGAACTTGGATCGCTACCATTATGATGTAGTATATGAGCATTTAGTCATAAAAGGTTTGGATCTTATATATACTAATTGGTTTTTTCATTGAGAAAGGCTTGAAACATGTGGTTCTGTCTCCGAAGATATACCCATGAATGATACATACAAAATGTATAAGGACCATGCATGTGACACCCCCAGCGCGGCCCACCGACACGTGGGACTCGAACACTACTGTCGCGTGGCACCACTGGCCCAGGGGGACTCGAACGCCCCTGTCCACGTGGCGGTCACTCACAGGTACACCTGGGACTCAAACCCAAGTGCTACACCCACCCCCTCAGTGGGTTTTCTTTCACCTCTGCGGATATTCGAACCCAAGGCCAACGGGAATTAGTACTTAGATTATGCATCATCCGCTACCATTGAGCCAATGGTAGTGGGAGCTCGCGAATTCTAGTACTTAATCCCATTGGTCTGGGATCGAGTCCCACGGAGGCGAAAGGAAACCCACTGAGGGGGTGGGTGTAGCACTTGGGTTTGAGTCCCAGGTGTACCTGTGAGTGACCGCCATGTGGACAGGGGCGTTCGAGTCCCCCTGGGCCAGTGGTGCCACGCGGCAGTGGTGTTCGAGTCCCACGTGTCGGTGGGCCCCGCTAGGGGGTGTCAGAATGCATATATTCAAAAAGATCATGATAGACAGAATGAGCATGAAATTGAAGAAAAAGACCTCACACATTTAGTTGAAGAGGCAGAGACACCTTTATATCCTGGTTGCTTGGAACATACTAAAATTTCAGCAACAATAGTTTTATTCAAGTTAAAAGCTTCATATGGTTTATCAGACACTGGGTTTAATGAATTGCTTAAGATTGTTGGTGATTTGCTTCCATCTGATTATACTTTTCCTAGTTCTTTATATGCAACAAAAAGACTTCTAAAGGCATTTGATATTGGGTATGAGAAGATACATGCTTGTATTAATGATTGTTTTTTATTTAGAAATGAGCTACATGGCATCAAAATAACAAAATGAAAATGAGAAACTATAAATGAAAATGATGAATCTTTTGCATTAGATCTTAGAAATATTAGATTTGGTTTGGCTACAGATGGTTTTAATCCTTTTCAAGACCTTAGTTCGAGATACAGTTGTTGGTCAGTAATATTAGTTATATATAACTTGCCTCCATGGTTGTGCATATTGAAGGATAATTTAATGTTGACATTACTCATTCCTTGTAATAAACCAAATTTTTATAATGCGTACACGTCGAAAATGAATTTTTAAAATATTAAATAAATATAAAAATGTTCAAAAATATGATTTAAATATTTATTATAATATTTATTAAATAAATCAAATAAATCACATTGGTTATTTTTAATATTCGGATTTTTCAACGCGTAAATAGTGAAAATGAATTTTTAAAATATTAAATAAATATAAAAATGACCAGAAACAAGATTTAAATGATTATTATAATGTTTAGTAAAGAAATAAAATAAATCACATTGGTTCAACTTGGCGAAAAATCGAAAACTAATTTTAATATTTATTGGGGCCTTTTGAACTGATTTCCAAAAAAAGGCGGAACTAGGCAAAAATTTTCTCTATGAACAGTAACCACAGTTACTATTCATTTATGGGTACTATTCATTTGAGGCACTATTCATCCCACTTTTAATCGCAAAACAGATAAAACGAAAACATAAAGAAATGGAAAACGCAATTTTTTGGGGGCTTTTGATTTTGGTAACCAGAGATCCGATTTTCGTTCGGAGATAGTCAAAACGATCCAGATCGAGTCTAGAGCAATTCTAAACATCTAAAGTAAGATTCTAAACCTCTGAACTATTAAGATTTGAATTCTGTAGTCTGAATTGCGACTTTGAATTTGAGGGTTTTAACTTTGGGGTTTTTGATGTAAATCACAATCTAAAGCGCAAAGAGCTCAAATCTAGCTTGCTTGTTGTAGAATAAGTGATTCTAGACTAGATTATGTGAATTTTGACTGTTCATTTGTGATTTTTGACGGATCTACGAGTTTTGATTGAATCTGGCAAATTCGAATGTGCAAATCCTTTGATAGGCCGTTAAATTCAATCCATTCATCCTTTGAAGTAGCAGTCAGAATTAAAAGTGTTTAATACTTAGTTTGGAATGTGTGGACTGTATTTGTGCGTGTAGCTACGGAGAAATGAAATTTTGAATTTTCTAAAGGGTGAAAATTCTTTGATACACAAATAAAACCCAATCTGAGCTTAGTTTGAAGCTAAGCTGAGTACTAAAAGTGTTCAGTTATTCATATGGGACGCATAGACTGTGGTCTTACGTATTGTTGTTGGGAAATGAGGAAAGCTGAAAAATTGCCTAGTTTTGAACTGAGAATTTAACTGAAAATTCTCAAATAATTTTGAATGAGCTTTAGAGTAAATTCTTGATGCACCATTTATGTTTAATGATGCAGAGGGACAATGTTGACTGCTATTGAGGTAATTTGCCATCCAGCAGTATTTTTTTGGATTCAGGTGGGGTTGTTTTATCTCCATCTTCCTCTTTAGTATTATGTAAATATAGGATGCGAAATATGATTCTATGTTTAATTCCTATACATAGTACCATGTTAGGGATGTATGGATTGTATGGATTATTGATTGATATCCTGATGACCAGATATATGCTTTCTAGCATAGGTATGCATGATGTATGTTTGCTTCAGTTACATGAACTAGAATGGTTAATGAGAATGTCACATGATGAATGGATTGAAAACATGACTATATAACTAAAGAACATTAATGGTTTATTAAGAATTCCACGTACCGGGGCGATGACGGGCAATTACTGGCACATCGCATTAAGGCTCTCCGGATGTCCCAGGACATCATCGTGGGTATCCCCCAACTAGGCCAAACTGCGAGCGACCGTATGAGACCCTTGAATTTGAAAAGTCATGAGGATTTTTTCCTTGGTTTCAGTATCTTCTTGGGTCGTGGTCTCAGAAGTAGACTTCTATTTTATAAAGATGTCGTGTCTGATTGTGTTCAGGACCACAATTGGGATACCGAGGGTGGTTTACTCTTTCGGTTAGTTCCTAATATCAGATGGTAGATTCTTGATATTAGAGCGCAACGGATAAATTGATTAAGTATTTGAAACGCCCTTAATGATTTGAAACTGTTTGCATGTTTTGTATGCTTGTTTGTTTAATGCTATTGAGTGTAGGGGAGATCCACTGGGCTTTTAAGCTCATCCCTATTATCATTTTACAAGTATTCATGGGCACAGCGCTCAGTGAGGATGCAGACCAGAGACTAGAGGATTTATAGAGAGAGAGAGATATATATATTTTGTGTTAAACTATCTCTCTATTTTGAACAATTTTTATGATGTATATTTTGGATTTGGGCCAGAGGGACATGTATCATATTTCTGTGTACGTATCTACAGGACTGTTTTACCATCTTGAACACTGTTTTTATTTTGATTGATGAACTGATGATTTTTAGATATTGTATGTTAAATAGTGTTCAATGATTTAGAAATATTTGATCCGAAAAGTGTTTCCGCTACTATTATCTTGATTTCCAGTATGAATATGATTTTGAACATCCGGTGAATTTGATTTGAAATTAATTGCTTAGTAAAGCATGAATGAAATGATTATTTGAAATTATGAAATGATTTAAACCTCGTGTATAGAGGTTAGTGAAAAGATGATGATGATTGTCGCACGCTTGGTGCCTCGGCAGACCATGCGCCGAGCTTGGAGCCGCGCGACGCCCGACGACAGGGGCTTAGATTGACAAATATGATGTCTGGCCTAGGGGTCAGGGTGTGACAAAGTTGGTACCAGAGCGCAGTGTTCGAGAACACTGGCATGATTGGATTTTTTTTCCTGGCTGAGTAATGCCAGATGGAACTGTTTTCATAATGATTTATTGAAACAAAAAAAAAAATTCACCGGATTGATTTTCACTAGAAATAATTTCAATCTGATTTGTTTTGAAAAGAGAGTTAATAAAAAAATTCACTAGTGATTATGTGGCTAGAAATAAAAAAGATATAGGTGATGTCCTCGGGTTCCAATAACACTCGAAGAAGGGCAAAAGTAGGATTATTGGCCCTATAGGCGAGCTATGTTTCAGTGATGGCCCTACGGGTGTGCTATGCTAGTGATGGCCCTACGAGTGTGCTATGCTAGTTGTGGCCCTATGGATGGTGCTATGCTTAATTATTGGCCCTACTGGGTGTGCTATATTAAGAAATTATTCGTTACATGGGAACGAGGGCGTCACATAAATGTGAGATTGAGTCGAGTTTAGGTTTGGTGACTCATAGCAAGTCCACAAGCCAAGTTTGGAAACCCTAAGTTTAGGAAAGACCGGGTGATGTCTTGAAGACAGTGGATCTCAATAAAAGCTTTTAGGACATAAGCTAGAGACTGATAATGTGATTACGTACACTCGTTTGTGTCAGGATTCGATTCAGGAGGATTCTGTACTTCTAGTCCAGATGTTTACAACAAAAGGACTTAGGGGTATAGGGGAATCCTAAATTTGATGAATGACAACCATGTATGGTGAGTGATCGAGTCGTGGGTTGAACTTTACACACTGTGCTCTTCTTTAATGGGACGAACCAGTATGGTGGGTTTACCGTCAACTCTATGGAGCGAGACACTTGCGAAATTGTAATGTACGATGAATGAATTCTCGGAAGAACTTGTACGCACTTTACTCTTCTTTAATGGGACGGACCAGTATGGTGAGTCTTGAATCATCCGTAGAGACTGGGATTTGGCATAAATTCGGGATGGAACAAGGTTCCATCTTGCCAGCGTGCATTGTTTGGTTGATTGTTGGGTGTTTGCTTTGGATATATGTGATATCACTATTTTGAGTATTGACGCACAAATTCCTATACCCAGAACTAAATGAAATACTGTCGACTTAAAAAAAACCCCTAGGCAACTAAGATATGTCGAGAACTTAGAGACTTAACATTTAGAGTCACAGTAGCACAAACATGAAGGCGTTATAATGGATGGTTATTATCTCAAGTCAAGGTATCCAGCTTTGGAAAAAAACAAAAGGGGTAGACATATTCTTTTACAATCATTGAAATTTCTGCTCATCATATTACACTATTGGATACTAAAAGTGGATTTTTGGGACTTGCAGATAATGCCTAGAAGAAGAGGACGTGGTAGACCCCGTGGGGGCAGACTCAGAAGTGAGGCTACAAAGGAGTCGATATAGATTGATGAGGGTATCACCGAGGCAGCTGAGCCAGCTGCCATTACAGTATCCCCAGATGCTCTCGCAAATATGATACAACGAGCAGTGGATAGGGCAGTGGACAGGGCCATGATGAGCCGGTACCCGACAGAGTCTTCTCAGCCTCCCATATGGCGTCCAGTACCTGCACAGACGTCTACACCAGCGTCCGTACCTGATGAGGCAATGATACCGGTGCCAGTACCCCTTGAGAGTCCAGCATAGATGACTAGCAAGTCCGCCAATTATGATAAAGAGCAGAAAGACCTAGCTATAGAGTTTCAGAAGCTACATCGTAGCCAGTTTGAGGGACAAGCAAATCTTATTATAGCAGATAGATGGTTCATAGAGATGGATAAGCATCTGACGCTGCTAGGAGTAACTGGACCGAGGAGAGTAGCTTTGGCAGTACATCAGATGGTGGGACAAGCGTACCATTGGTGGAGGATGATAGTGGCAGATCCGACCATTGATGAGACAGTGATGACTTGGGATGAGTTCCAGACACTGTTTTATGATATTTTTTTCTCGTCAACACAGAGGTCCCGGGTGCGATCAGATTTTATTAGGCTGACGCACAAGACATTGACTATGATAGAGTATGAGCACAGGTTCACAGAGCTGTCGAGATTCTGCCCAGAGATGGTAGTAGATGAGTTAGTGAAGACGGAGAAGTTTATAGAGGGTTTGAGGATGGAGATTAAGAGGACGATCACGCCTCTGAGACTGACTACTTTTAGAATGGCGGTTGTGCGAGCCCAACATGTAGAGAAAGACACAGAGTTTGGGCAGTCGCTCAAGAGTGTACAGAAGAAATCGTATTCAGGTCAGACACCTGGAGCCCCGCAGCAGAGCAGAGACTGACGACGACCATCTAGAGCACCTACTGCTAGTGGTCAGGCCCAGACTTCAGAGCAGCAGCAGGGGACCAGATCAGGTCAAATTAGCACTGAGCAGAGGGAGCAGGCTAGGAAGTTAGGACTGTGTTTCTTGTGTAGCCAGCAGGGATATATGGCTAGAGATTGCCCTAGCAGAGCTCCAGCACCAGCACAACAACAGTCAGGGCAGGGATAGAGTAGTCGGGCACAGCATAGGTAGACACGGTCCTAGACGAGACAGAGAGAGCAGGCCAGACTGTATGTAGCAAAGGCCTAGACAGCCCCGACTCCTGCGGTTGATGATATGTTTTTGTTGTTTGGTGTTGCTATTCATGTTTTATTTGATTCTAGTGCCACACGGTCATTTATTTTTGAAGATTTAGTAGAGAGATTAAGATTGGTGTCTAGACCACTGACTGTACCATTGGATGTTGCACACCGATTGGTGACACAGTTAGTTTGAAGAAGTATAGTACAGTGGAGTTCAGATTCGGAGATTAGTTGATTCCCGTTGATCTTTGTTTACTCCGTTTTAGTGGCTATGACGTGATATTGGGAATGGACTGGTGGACCCAATATCAGGCACAGATTGATTACCAGAGGAGGAGAGTTACTGCACAGTTGCCATCAAGAGAGACATTAAGGATCGATGGGGATATGCGGAGACTGCCTAAGAGTCCTACACTTGCTTTGTTGTATGTCATTCAGCAGAAGGGAGACTTCAGGCAGTTAGCAGATGAGGATGCAGAGGGGACCAAAGATATTTACAGTATTCTTGTGATACAGGATTATATAGATGTGTTCCCAAAGGATCTACCTGGACTTCCACCTCACAGACAGGTAAAGTTTAAGATTGAGTTGCATCCCGACACTAATCCCATCACTATTCCACCCTATAGGATGGCACCTGTGGAGTTGATAGAGTTGAAGACTCAGTTGGACGAGCTCATGGCGAAGGGATTCATCAGATAGAGTGAGTCGCCATGGGGAGCTCCAGTCCTATTTGTGAGGAAGAAAGACGGTTCCATGAGGCTATGCATATACTACTGGAAAATGAACAGTGTTACTATTAAGAACAGATACCCTTTACCACGGATTGATGACCTCTTTGATCAGCTTAATGGAGCACAGTACTTCTCGAAGATAGATCTGAGGTCTGGGTATCATCAGTTAAGGATCCGAGAGTCTGATATACAGAAGACAGCCTTCAAGACGTGGTATGGCCACTATGAGTTCACGGTCATGCCATTCAGTTTGACTAATGCTCCAGCCGCGTTTATGGACCTGATGAACATAGGCTTCAGCCATTTTCGTGACTAGTTTGTCGTAGTATTTGTTGATGACATTCTGGTATATTCCTGTGGGGATCCCTTCCCTAGGGAGAAGGACGAACCGACTGGTACAGTGTTCTGGCAACCCATTCCCAAACTAAGCTTGCCCAAAACACTATTAAGCCTCTTCACAACACCATATATAATATTATCAGAGTAATTATAATAAATGTGGAAACATCTAGAACAAATAAGTATAGTGAAAATTTTTTTATACAAAATTTAATTATATATACACTGTCCTAAATGTAGCAGTAGTAGAATGCCTAAGTCAAAACGTCTACAAAATTTTCCTCACTTCCTATACATTACACTAACTCTCAAAATAGTAAACCATGCAAGGAAACCTACCGAAGTAAATGAGGTGCGCTTCACACAATGACCACCTTCTTCCCCTTATCCGCAGAAGAAAAATCTGAAATGTTAGAATAGTGAGCCAATTTTGTCCACAGTGGCTCAGTGAGTAATGTAACCTAATCTATAACTTAGAACAAGTATTCTAGAAAAGCAATGTATAAATGCATAATAATAATAATGCGAATGAATGCAGCAGTTAATGAATCCTAAATCCACTATACAGTTATACACCTTCTATTTTGAAAACATTTTTAATGCTGAAAACGCATAAATTCACTCGAACAGGAGAAACCCGACGGTTAGGTGTATAGGTGACGACCCCAATCTGGGCCCACAGAACCCCCCTCAGGGCACTCTGTGCTAGATGGTAACTAAATAATCTAGGGGAGCCTCAATTGATAGACCTGGCCCGACTGCACCCCCGAATGCGACAACCACTCGTCCTCAATGCTCTACCACATTCAATACCCAAACCCGCACCCGGACCTCGACATTCGGTGCACATTTTCATTTAAATCACATTTAAAGATTGCAAATGCATTTCAATATGTAAGAATATTTCATTTATGACAGAATACCAAGTTAAGTGATAAATTAGAAAACACTACTCACAAAGATGCTCAACTCCCAGTGCTCTTCTAGTGACCGGTCGCGTCTCGCTTATGTTTGATCCTACGTGATCAACTTACTTTCTTAATATCTACATAAAACTTGGCTTACATTCTAACTTTATGGTCTCTGGTCAATCAAAGGATTGACTTGGTCAACTATAGTCAACTCTATCTAAACCCAACCCTCACCAACCTGTCAAATCGATAAGGCAAATGTGGTTAACAAGGTCAATTAAGCTTTTATATTGACTCACAATACTACAAATATGTATTGTCAACATGTGTCCCACCTTTGGTACACAATAACCAATCACTTTCATAAATTTGGCGGTTCAATACTGTAATACCTCATAATTTAGAATGAATAAACAAGAATTTTTGTCAATTAATTTATCCAATAGTATATGTATAAAGAATTATGGACCATTATTGAATTAATGGTCCAGGTAA
>JAJIYU010018984.1:0-10963 GCA_030144865.1 Tinospora cordifolia
TCTTGGCTGCCAGAAAAAGGTATTAGTTTTTATCCTTCACTTTTTTACATAATGTTTCTTCATCGGGGCTGTAAAACACTTCCGAGGTTTTCACCTAGTGGCGAAAGCCCACAGATGGCTCATCGGGACGGCAATGAACGTGCCTTGGATGACACACGCTGACGGATCAGCGAAGTATGACGGAGACGCGCATGCGGGTTGCTTGTGCGTGATCAAAGCACACGGATGCTCGTGGATATGGGCACACGGTCAAGGCAGATGCTCAAGGATGCAGACACATGACCGAGACAGATGATCATGATCACGACACATGACCATGCGCATGACCGAGGCGGTTATCAGTGAACTGGCACATGATAACTATGCAACCCCATATTGCGGATCATGGGGGACGTTGAGTAATTGCTGTTGCAGATGGGCAACGTGGTGACTGAGTGTGCTGGGCACTTAGGAGCAGTTCGAGAAGACGAGTTTAAGGGGAGCTCGTACCCAACTGATGGCTGCACATGACCGAGTGCCAAGGAGCATGTGCAGTATGACTTAGTCATCACGGTTGGGAGTGCCAAGGGACGTTGGCACGAGATCTGGGCGGGTACTCATGATCATGGACGTGGAGTCCATCTGTTGGCACAGCAGCACACGTGGGCTTCATCAATGGGATGCAATAGCACAAAATCCGAGCAGGTTCTCCTGGATGTGCTCATCATGGCCACATTCAAAACATGGCCTAGGTGGTGACTCATAGAGATGAGCACCTGGCTTGGCGGTTACCCAAGGATTTCGGAGGATAACACAGGTGGCAACCTGGTTGATCAGATTTCCCTATAATCTCGGAACTGACTATGCAGATCATGAAACATGTGCTGGTGAACTGTGAATCGGGGAAGGGTTATCTGTTAGCTACGTGGAAGCATGGCTACGTCCCTGAGATTCAAATGGGCAGATTCATAGGGCACATGGGATGTGCTGGACCATCTGTGCTCGTGACACCTGTGCTAGACCAAGAGGAGAGCAAGGAACCATCAGCCATGTGTGCTATCTGATTGCAACTGCATGCCAGGTGTGCAAACAGTTAGCAAAGGCATGAAACATGTGTGCTAAAGAATAGAATCGAAGTGCACATGTGAAAGCTACGTGTAGGGCATCTAAGGGTCAGAGCTAGGGTTACAAACTGACTATCACTTGTATAAATAGGGCCTCTGTGCGTTAGAAAAACACAGAGGTGCAAACTGTAATCCCTTTAGTAAGCAAATACAGTGCAATAGTTGCCCTTATCTTGTGTGTGTGCCGTGCTTGGTTCTTTGTTCATACGTGAACACTTAGCATTATGTGTGTGTGCTGTGCTTGTTTCTTTGTTCATACGTGAACACTTAGCATTGTGTGTGTGTGGGCTGTTCGTGGTCGGATTCCATAGGCATTCCTCTGAGTAAACGTGATAATCACTCAGTCAACCTCGAGTGGTTGACGAGTGGTTAAGCTTAGAAGGTGTCCTTGAACGAGAGAAATCAAGTCGGTTTGCTGAGATCAAGGTCGGACCTTGGTGCATTACGGATAAGAGGGTATTGCTAGGCAGTGATCGTCAATTGCACTATAGGAACCCAAATTGTCGCTACGCCAACCTTGTGTTCGGTTGCTGCACAAGGCAAAAAATTCGGCCACCCTTTGACCCCTTGACAGCTGCGCTGGTGACTGAAATCAACGCTACGCTTCTGCTGTTGAACTTGCAAACCTACCCGCCCTTCCTTACCCCACCGAAACGGTCCGAGTCTTCAGTCTTTTTCTCGCCGACAACAATAATCGCATTTGTCTCCACTACGTAAAGCCACGTTCCATCTCTCGACCAAGCTTTCCATTCTGCACTGAATGTCTGCGACGCAGAGGCTGCTCTGCTTTTACGCTCCCAGGACCTTCGTTCTCGTTCGTCTTCACCCTTCCTTTCCTTCTCCAATTCGCGTTTCTTCATCTCAATCCCCTCCCTTTCTTGCGCGATTCTTCTCCGACTCGCCAATGCCGAATCGCCAGGTACGCTTATGCAAACCATTCACCATCGATCAAATTCACGCCATTAAGAAAGAAACCATTTGTGATATTGTTTGAATGGTCGATGATGTTAACTTTTCTTTCAAATCTTGGAAGGAGAAGCAAGAGAGTGCGTCGGCAATGGGGGCTGGTTCATTTGGAGTTGATGCAGTTGGGAAAAGGTTAAGCGGATTGAGTATTGGAGAAAGCAGTGGACAAAACCGTGCTTTTCCGGTTACGACTCTAAACCTCGGGGGGAACGAGATTCCTGTGAGAACTCAGAAAGCGGTGCGGCAACCGAGGTCGTATGGGACGGCGACGGGAGCTTCGACTGGTTTAGTTGAAACTGCTTCGGACGAGGAGAAGAGCCATGGTGGTTTGAGTAAGTTGTTTAGGGGTCCGCTTGGGGCGGATTTTAGTGTGGATAATTTGACTTACTCGCTGTCTCAAGTTAGAGCCACATTTTATCCCAAATTTGAAAACGAGAAGTCTGATCAAGAGGTAACTTTTACCTTTTGTTCGTGCTTATGCGCTTGTGATTACGGAGTTTTGAAATGAAATGCTTCAACTATTCATAGTTCATTAAGTGAGTGATAACAAAATGTGGATGCTTTTATTTGGAATTGTTAGCACTCAGATATTCATTTTGCAGGTGTTTCATTGGCTTTTTAGTTTTTATGTCGTTGTTATTTTTATTTTTCTGCTTTTGAATTCTGGAGGCGTGAGAGGTGGGGAGGGGGGTTGTGGTTAAGTGAACCATTTCATTAAGTATGCATCCTTATAGTTTACATCTACTCTAATTTCATTTGAAAAGTTTCGTAGTGATTAAGTCCAGTTAAAAGTGATAATACTTATTCTGGCTGTTGTTTTTGTTTGGAATTGTAATCAATAACGTGTTTAAATGGAGGGCTTGAAAAAGTCATGTTTCGAAGACAAGACCCTTATCTATGGTGCCATGCTAGCTGTTGCCCTTTTTTGTAACCTACTATTATAGTTAAATTCCTCCGTCAGCAAATTTGAGTGGCTTGTATAATTTCCAACATTTCTAGTTCATCGTTTTTTCTAAGGATAACATTTGGAAACCTATGTGGCAAATCATCTCTGAATTATTCTGTCTATGCTGGGTTTTGAATATGCAAACAAATATGGGCATTACTGGGTTCTGATAATTTTTATTTGTTATTTGTTCTGCTTGAGCAGATTAGAACAAGGATGATAGAGATGGTCTCTAATGGCCTTGCTACATTGGAGGTATGGACGCACAGTCACAAAGTGCTTCTTTTCTCAATGTCATTACTTTGGATACTTTTTTCATGGCTTATCACATAGGTCTACTGGAAATTCTATATATGGTTTCACATGCAGGTCTCACTCAAGCATTCAGGGTCACTTTTCATGTATGCGGGGAATGAGGGTGGTGCATATGCTAAGAATAGCTTTGGAAATATGTATGTTCATTATTTATACTTTTCATCCTTTCTTATTCTCTTTTACTTTCATTATTGGTTAAAAATGTTCAAACCCCACTTGATTTCTTCAAGAGTCTCTATTCTAAGTTGAATCACATTATGCTCCTATTGCAGATATACTGCTGTTGGTGTTTTTGTTTTGGGAAGGATGTTCCGTGAGGCCTGGGGGACTGAAGCATTTAAAAAGCAATCTGAATTCAACAATTTTCTTGAGGTAATTTCCATTTATTGTCTAATGAAAGCGCTATGGAATCTTCAAAGCACAATTTATAAATTATTCCACTAAATTTGGATGACAACCATGTTTGAAGCTACTTAAAATAACTTGGTGATGAATTGATGATGACTCAATAATTCCAGTCAAAAGAAAACGAAATTTACTGTTTACTCCTTCCTTTTCCCGCGCTAAACTTTGTAGCTAGAATTATGCGTGGTTAGTCAACTTAATTTAGAAGTCAGTATCTAAAATCCCTTTCTAATTGTGGATTTTAAGGATGTGGAGTAGGAGATGCATGTATGGGATTTCTAGCAAAGGCTAAAAATTACAATCCACAAGAAAGGAAGGTGAAAATTTTAAAAGCATTAGTAGTTACTTTCAAAAAACCCAACAAGTGTAGAATTTATTGGCTTAATTATATTGCTAGAATTGTGAAAATAGGAAATGCAATACTCCTTAAGAATGGTGAAGAAAGTGGGACTAATATACGGCATATCATAAACTTGTGGAAATTCAAGAAATCTGCAACATGTCTCATTACATGTTACTTTTTAAGGACATTGTTACCTTGTGTTGGTACCTCATTTTGACAACAATAAATAGCAGTCTTATCTCCTTTTTGCATAGAAGCAATACCCATCAAACATTTATTAAATAGAATATCTTTAGAATCTCTTCTTTATATGCTTGAAGATAATCTCGATAATTCAAGTGATTCATTGTGAAAGATTTTGATACCCATCATGTACTATGCTCATTATAATATTTATTTTTTCAAGGTTCTTAAGGATAAATTTTTGGACTTTTATTGTAAAACTATGCCGCTACATTGGCAAATAAAATCTCATCAACAAATAAAATAAAAAAATGAACTTACTCCTACCCACTAATGGAAACTAATCTATGACATTTTCTTTACAAGAGAAAAATAGAAAAATATCATTAAACTTAAGATATCATTGTTGGGAGACTTGCTTAGTTCAGAAATGACTTCTTCAATTTACAATATTCGTCTATGAGTGCCTTAAGCTCATTTCCATGGACCTATTTCTTTAAAATATCATTTAGAACGATCGATTTTGTTTCATTTATTGTATGTTAGATCAAAGTTAGCCAACAATGCTTTAGTAAATTGGAAGTTTCCATTTTAGATAGAAAAGGATCTCTTATAATGAATACTATTTTTTGAGTGTAACCTTTGGCCAAAAGTTTAATCTATATTATCCATTATTGTCATTGGATTCACTTTTAGTCGTTTTTGTTCAATATTGTCAAAACAGGAGAAAATGTAGAAATAACAACTTCATTGGAAGATATAGGTGATGAGATTGCATTGTGGCATTACTTGTCAAATTTATGCCAAATATGAAGAAAGTGCCAAGTAACATTCGGAGAAATAAAAATCACGTGGTGAGAATGGAGAACAGTGAAAATTGAATAGTGGAGGGAGCAGAACATGGAGTGGATTGGTTAATGGGACAGAAATGGAAAAACAACTATTTTGAAAGGTAGTTAGAGTATCAGTGAATGAGGAGGGGTGGACAGTGGTCAAGAGAAGGGGTGGTAGAAACAAAGTTATTTGTCCATGTACCTAGGTCACATAAGGAGGGAGAAAGGGCAGTAAATATGACAAAGAATGGAATACCTTCACCAAAGTAATTGGAGTCAGGGATACTTGTCAACTGGATCACCACCAAGATGAAGATTAATGGAGACATTTTAAATAAAATTCAAATAATTTTTGTAAACCACGACAGAGAAAAAATGGTGCCCGAGGGGAAACAAGATTAGGAAGTACAAGATCGTTCTAGACTTCATACTGGCTGAAAAAGGAAACTAGCAGGCCATATACATCCTAGAGGAGCACTTGAGAGGATGTAGAGACCTGTGGAGGTCTTCTGCATCGTGCTAATGGACAGATGGAGGAAAGGCTAGACAAAAAAGGAAAAAAAAATGCTTGTATAAGAGACAAGACTTGGACAAAGAGAGGAAGGAGGGGGGATAGATAAAAGAGGGGAAGATAGTAGAAAGGAGAGAAGGATGAAGCAAAACTAGAAGGGACAAGAGAACAAAGACAAGGAATGATAACATCGAATGTGCTCATCACAAGGAGAATTGATGCCAAATCATGGAAAAAGGCAGAAGAGGAGTTAAGTCAAAGTGTTGGTAGGAGGGTGGAGCTTGTAACACTAGACATAGCAAGGCCATGATGTTTTTCCAGGACCAAACAAAAGCAAAGATGCCGAAGAGAATGATAACTAGAAAGATGAATAGGTTGGTGGGGATTGAACAACAAAGGAATGGACGGATGCCAAAAGATGGGATGGTATGAAGATAACATACATGAGAAGTTGGATAGGTGTCAAAGGAATCTTCTCAAACATGGAACATGGAAATGGTGGCCAAACTAGTAGAGAAGTGTAGAGGATTATAGCTTATGGTATAGGAAATAGTCACGAACAAGAACATGGAAATGACAATCATGAAGGTGAGGAGAGATGAAACGAGATTCCTACCAACTTTCACGGAATTATACGAGGAAGACCATATCATGGAGCTAAGAACATTCAATTTAGAAAGATTATAGGCCCAAAAGTAGAGAAAGCAAGTAGAAAAATGAAAATAGAGGGTGGATTGCATTTGAAGGGATGTTTGGAAAAATTTTTGGTGAATGATTTCGGCAAGAAGGAGAAAAGATTAATGATGATAAACAGCCAATTGATAAGACAGGATAAGGAGGAGATGGCGGCAAAAAAATCATATGACGAATGACAAAGATTAGGCAAGTGCAAAGGTGCTGGCAGAGGGGGACAGAGAAGGATAGACAAGAGGCTCAAGCAGAGAAAGCCACATGGTGGAAAGTGAGGTGAAACAAAGCATATAAACATGGTGGGCCATCCACAACTGGATTACTTTAGTTGGGCTAGTGAGCAACTGTCAATGCTTTATTTGGTCCTTATCCCATCCTCTTCTTTTGCCCCTTCCTCCTTCTCCCCTTTTCTTCCCCCTCCACCCAAATCAGATGCAGGCAAGGGCATATGACAAAGTGGTGCGAACATACAAATAGGATGGAACCATGCCACAAGAGGTAGGAGAGGGGATGCCAGATACAAAGTCAGAGGACCAGGAACAAAGTGATAAAGATGAGATTAATCAAATGAAAATGTTCTTGCAATCAGTTGATATTGGTTTAAAGGAGATGGTGGATGACATGTATTAATGGACCCAAACAAAAGGGAAAGTATAGGTGAAATGAAGATTTTATCCTACAAAATCAGAGGACGTGGGTGAAGGACAAAATGAGAATTATAAGGACAACCATCGGGGCTGCAAGCCTAGACATAGTAACTTTCAAGAGGTAAAGAAGGAGATCTGTGGAGATTATAAGAAAGATCTGGAAATTTAGTTTAGGAAGTGGACTTTCCTTCCGACAATGGGATTCTCCAGGGGGATCTTAATTATATGGGATACTAGGACAATGGTAAGTGGTGGAATAGCTCCATGCTACACATTCTATGTCGATCAAAATAAGAAGAAAAGTGGAGCATGATTGATGGTTCACATCACTATATGGCCTTTGCTCAGGAGAATTCATTTCTGGGATAAATTGGTGACATTGTCAGTGATTCTTTAAGGACCGTGGTGCTTGGGAGGGGATTCAACACAGTTAGAAGATTTGAAGAAAAATTAAACAAAAGAACTATCACACTAGTAATGTCACAAGTCAATGGTTTAATTAATGAGTTGCAATCATGGAACGAAAATTCGACCTCCAAAAATCAGAATTAATCCGAAGAGTTTGAAAATTTGAAAGAATTTTTGTAAAAATTTTCAACTTAGAGAATTTCAAAAAATTATATGTAAATGGTAAAATATACATAATTTCTATTACAAATGATAAAAATAAATATAAATCAATTTATTTTACATATAAAAGTATAAATATAATAGTTTCAAATATTTCTTTTAACATTAGCAATATTTAGTATTCATTGTACATGTTTAGAATTTTATATTATTTATTTGTGTATTTCACAAATTTCACCAAAATCTTCAAATTTTTTACGAATTTCTTCGAGATCTTCAAGGTTTTGTTGAATTTCTGTAATTTTTTT
The DNA here is from genome assembly GCA_030144865.1 of Tinospora cordifolia. NCBI lineage: Eukaryota > Viridiplantae > Streptophyta > Magnoliopsida > Ranunculales > Menispermaceae > Tinospora > Tinospora cordifolia. Next base: position 7,821 of record JAJIYU010018984.1, read on the forward strand.
GCAACTAGATTCTGGTTCGATAGCCAGAAAATCTAAATTATTTTGTCGAATTTTCATTCCATGGTTGCAATTGAGAGACGTAGAAAACACGAACTTCCATCTCACTTGGACTAATGATTGATCCTTTCCAGCCATGTTGAGACTGGAGAGAGTCCTTTTAATGATGAATGGGGAAATGTGGTTAAGACAACCAAACAAATTATCCTACAAAAGATGACTTTAGATCACTGGCCTCTAATATGGATTGCCCAGCTGGGACCAACCCCATTTTGAGTTGAGAATGATTGGATACAATGCTCCCATTTTATATAAAACCTACATCAATGGTGAAATTCGATACAACCTTAGGGATGGGCAGGTTGTAACTTCATAAAAAAGCTAAGATGTTTAATGGTCTAGTTGAGAGAATGGAACAGAGAGATCAAGTGCCGAGAAAATAAAAGGAGCAACATGATTGAGGTTGAATAATTTAAAGAAGAATGGTTAATGGGGATGGGGAAGCAATCACAAACAACATGTGGAAGCGGTTGATAAGTCAGATCCATGAAATGGATGGAAGAAAGCAAGGAATAGCAAGATAAATGGCTAAAATGAAATGAACAAAGGAAGGAATGTTAATAAAAAGCTCTTTCACAAAATCTTGTCCATTCGTTGGTTAAGAAATCAAATATCAAAGGTTGAGATTAAAAAGAAAGAGCTGATTGAGGAACTTGATAAAATTCACTAAGTCATATTGGATTACTTCAGGAAATTGTATCACTGGAGGCCAAAAAGAAGATTGGGGATAAAAGCTCTTGACTGGATGACAATCCTCTTAGAGAGGCCGATTGACGTAGAAGAAATCAGGAAAAGCAGTTTTTGAAAGTGGAAGTAGGGCAGTAGATGTTGACATACGATGAGGTTCTATCAGAAAAATTGGGAGTTGAGTACAAAAGATATTATGAAGGTGTTCCAGCAATTCCACCAAGATGGTATCATCAATGTTGTAACCAGTGAAACATGTATATGCTTAATTCCAAAGAAAATGAACTCCTTCAAAGTTGAAGGCTTCAGATCAATAAGCCTTATTACAAGTTTGTATTAAATTATTGCTCGAACATTGTCAAATTGCATGCAAGGAGTCCACCAGTATACGGTGGACAAGACTCAAATGATCTTCATCCAGGGATGAATTGAAGCTATGTTTCTATTCAATGAGACTGGAAAATTATAGAGCCACAAAGAATGAAGGCCTCCTATTGAAGGTAGATTTTGTCAAAGCCTATGACTTGATTAGTTGGGATTTCCATGACTATGTTATGAAGGACAAAGGCTTTGGAAAAATATGGAGGAAGTGGATGAAAGGACGCCTAACCACAACCAAATATTCAGTTTTATCAATGGAAGACTAAAAGGAAAAATTAAAAGCAATATAGGCCTAAGATAGGGAGACTCTATGTCCCCTTTTCTATACATTGTACTGGCAGACATTCTAAATGGACTGATAAGGAAAGCAGTTCAGAAGGAAACGTTGGGAAAGAGATGGCGTAGATCACCCACATTTAATATGCAGATGACTGCTTACTGTTCCTCAACAAAGAGGTTGTTAATAGCTTGGATAAAATTGTGAGAATCCTAAAAATCTTCCGTAGGTTGTTAGGATTGGCAATCAACTTAGAAAAGAGCCAGGTTTCAGGGGTCAATCTTTCAAAAGAAGAGGTGGAGGATGTTGCCCAAAGAATGAGAGATTCAGTGGGTGAATGGCTATTGAAGTGCCTCAGCTTGCCATTGGGAGGAAACCCTATCAGTCATTTACTTTGGGAGCCATTGATTTAGCTATACGAAAGAAGATTGAGTTGCAGACAATAAGATACCTGGGAAGAGGGGAAAAACTGTTGCTCTTAAAATCAATCTTTGAAGCCATCCCTTCTTACTTCTTGTACATTGTTATGATTTTGAAAAAGGTAGCCAATGAAATAGAAGGAATGACGAGGGATTTCTTACGGAACAAGGAAGAAATGCATAAATCTAGTGGAAAATATTCTAGTAAGAAGTAAGGAATTGGTTGAGAAATGGTTTTTTAAATTCTATAAGGATGGAGATAAGCTACGGAGAAAAGTGGCGAAGAGCATTCATGGAATGCGGGAAAATGGTAATGATGCAGGCATGAATCCAAGGGCAACATATAGTGGACCCTAGAAGTTTATCCTGTCCATTTGCCTCCATTTTAGACAATAAATAAGCTGGAAGGTGGGAGATGGTAACACCATCAAGTTTTGGGAGGACCACTAGTGTGGACGAACCCCTCTGCAATCCCAATTCCCTAGGATATACAAACTATTAGAAATGCACAAGGCTGCCATAGCTTCCTTTAGGATGGAGAATGGAGAAGATAGACAATATAATCAAAGATGGGACATGAAGACAATGAGGAATTTGAATAGAAATAAGGAACATGAGAGAATAGATATGACGCAACTGCTTAAGGGAGTAAGGCTATAACAAACTCCATACATAAATTATATGGTTGGGGGAAGGGTCAAGAGAGTTTATTTCATATTCATTTTAGTTAGCAATTAGTTGGTCATGTTAACTTGTACTTTATCAATTAGTTAGCAATTTTAATGGTTTTTTGCCTTTGTTGAGCATAAAATCTACTTGAAAAGAAACATCACTGAACTGATGGGAACTGAAATATGCTCCCAAAGGGGCTTGTTTCATGGGATTCTAAGTGACTTCGCCACCCCATATATAGCTCCTAACTCTGCCCCTACATTCTTGATGTAATAAAAGAATGGAGTAAGGGGTGCCCTTCTCTTTATGAATAATTCCTATTAGGGCTGTATGGAGGTATGCTATCCTTTAGATAAATTATTCCCATAGAGCTTTCTTGCCTTTATAATAGCTGCTTTAGAGATTTCTTGCGCTTTAGGGCCTCATGCAGTTTCCTACATTAGAGTCTACTCAACTCTGGGGTACCTTGGAGGCCTCAAATGAGGACTCCAAGCCCAATGTAAAATAGGATAGGAGGGAGGGAAGCCTAGGCGGGGGGGGGGGGGGGGGGGACAATCTGATTAACACCCACAGGAATCTGCCTGAAAAAAAAATTATTCCTAGCCTTCCAACAGGCGGACCAGATGGAAAAAAGAAAAACAAACCAAAAT
>JAJIYU010018985.1:0-10985 GCA_030144865.1 Tinospora cordifolia
TATCCCTTAAAGAGAAGGGAAACAATCTCAGTCTAAGCTGATCTTCAGTCACGCCATGGATTTTTACAGTGTCGCAAATTTCCATGAATGAGTTTAAATGAACCATAGGATATTCTACAGCTGAGCCTCCAAACTGTTGTTGCTGCACCAAGGTGATCAAGGACGATTTCAACTCAAATGTATTGGCATTAATAGGCGTCCTTGCTATTCCAAAGTAGTTGTTGTTCAAAACGGGTTTGAAGAAATCTCGCAATGGTGCTTCCCCGTTATTACCAACACCCGAACTTCCACTTTTAGCCATGTTTGAAGCACGTTCTTGAGCCTCCAACCGAATTTGACTGATTGTCTTCAGCAAACTGGATCGTAGGTGTCACAAGGACATTTACTCATACAAGCCTAAAACACACGAGAACAAAAAGATCAAGTGTAGTTAATATATTCTAAGATAAATCAATTAATAAATAATAAGAAACTCTTGTCTTGAATAAAACCAAACCAAATTCAACTGGTTTTAAAAACAATTACACCGTCGTTCCCCGGCAACGGCGCCAAAAACTTGTTAACAAACCCAGCAAGTGTACGGGATCGCAGTAGTAATATCCGGTAAATCCGGGTATCGTCCTCAGGGAACAATGGTAGCTATTGATTTTCAATACCAAAGTTACTAATGATCTCAGTTTTATCAAGACTAAATTGAAAGTGATTAAGTTGATTTCAAAACCAGAAACCAATGTAAACAAAGACTATGATAAATTGTAGAATTCAGTAGAGAAACATGTCTAGGATAATGAGTGTCGTCGCATAGTTTGCAAATCTTTGTTGTATTTGTGATTTAACTAATCTATGAGTTATAGCATCAATAGTTGAAACCCTTTCCCAAGGTGTTCCAACACTCACTAGATTTGTTTCGTCAAACCCTCTCTCGAGGCGTTCACTAGACAATCTATTTGTTTAGACTAAGAATCCCTGTGCAACTCCCTAGATTGGTCAACAATCTCCCAATCAGTCAACTAGTCTAGGTCCAGATTGTGATATCCATAATTTTAGACTTCTCTCCCAAGATAGACTGAAATACTAAGTTCAATACATCTGTGGCCAGTAGATATAAGGCCTTAAATCTACACAATAAGGAATAAAATCTATAAATCAGCAACTACAATCAGATATCACAAACTATGCTTTGAACAATCACATCCCAGACAATAGAACTGATTAGCTCGACATAGATGTAAAGGAAAACATAAAATTAGATTCAAATAAGCAATACATACTCAAATCTCTTTACAATCTTCAAAAATCAATAAAAACCTAAACTTTCATGCACTAGTAGCCGTCACAGTGTTTCTTCTTTAATCTTCTATTTTTTTGGACTCTAAATACCTTCTTCTATTTGTAGTCCCGCACTAAAAACCTAAAAATATAAAAATCTTGCTATAAAATCGAGTGACCTCGGTCAGTGACCGCGGTCCATGAATTTGATGTCAAAAACCCCAAATTTCCTGCATTCTGTCCACTGCGGTCTGTGAAAATTCTTTGCCAACCACGTTCTAGTGACCGCGGTCTTCAATCTATGTACCGCGGTCACCAGTGTGGTATTCACTGGTTCTGCTCTTCTGTTCTGACTACAATCTTTAGTTTTTGTACCGCGGTCTTCTGGTCTTTGCTCTTGATTTTCATCTCTTTTATGCCTTCTTTTGATGCATTCCTTGTATATATCAACCTGTATCCTGTAATATATGCAACTTCCTTTTCCAGACATTGTTTTCTCATAGAAACATATCGAAATCATCAAGAACAAGGCTTAAAAGTTATTAAACAATGTAATTCCTAATTATATGCAACTATTGCTAATTATGCAATTCTCTACTTATATTTTCTCTCATTTCCTATAAAATGCATCATTTTACCTATTCTAATATTAGTTTACTATGCAACTAACAATATGCTTTCTTGGTGTCACTCTGAATCAATCAAACATGGTGCCACGGAGGCCGTTGTGATTGAAAAATTACTTACAAGGTTGTCAGGTAGTCTTTGAGATTGGTGGATTGCTCAACAACCATATAAGCAGACTGCTCTGCTCCAACAAACGGTTAACAATTTCCTCTCCACACTTTTTGATGCATTTGTTGGTCCATGGACCCATTATGTTGATCAGGCTCGAGAAAAGTACTTGGCCACAAAATGTTGTTCATACCATCTCCGAGTTATGCAGAAGCATTATGAACAAATGTCAAAATGGTTTTATTTGATCAAAGGAGTTGATGATGTTAACCTCAAGATTATCTTCTTGTTCTCCTTTTAGCCCCCTATCGTAAACAAGGCCCAGGAATATATAACAACTCACAAGAAGACTACACAAGAAAGTACTCTAGGGCAATTATTCTCTTATATTCGAAATGAACACCAAGGGCTTTGCGCCCAGTATGAGATCATCTAGCGTGCGTAGAGAATTGGGAAAACCATTTCCACTGCATGCCATGATGTCGTCCCTAAATGTCACGCTTTTGAACCTTGATCATGCAAATAGAAGTCAGAATAGCTACACTATATTAAGCCCTCTAGAAGGCTTAAATCCACATCCAAAAGGTTAATTCGCCAAAAATGGAAGTTCTTGCGGAAAAAGCCTTCTCGTGGAAAGACAATTGACTCCAGGTGTTTTATATGCAAACATAAGGGACATTTTGCCAAGGGTTTTCCAAAAAAATCCAAAAGATATCCAACGTTCATTGAAAAAAAATCACAGAGCTCACTGACACGGAAGTCTCTAATGTTGAGTCCTTATTTGAGTTTCAAGATGATTTTTCCCTCGAAGCACTCATGGTCATCTCTAATATAGAAGCCTTTGTTTAAACTCTTCACCTCTATCAACCAATAGCACCTTCAACCTACCTCACACAAAAATTTAGGTTTATCTCTCCCCCTATCATCACCCTATTACTCTAATAGCTCTTATTGATACAGGTGCTTCAGCGGCACTGATGGATCCTTCCCAATTGCCTTTCGAATAGTGGAAACCTTACCAGCAAAGTTTCAACACAGCTGGCCCAAGCAGACTTTCCATCACTCACATCAACAAGCCGGTGAAGATCAAGCTCCACCCATTACTCACATTTAAACACAGAATCCTTGGAGCTCCAGGATTATCAAAACCATTCATTATTCGTTATGATATTCTTCAAAAGATCAATCATCTTAGGTGGACTCTTCAAGGTCTCAAAACAAATTCTACATTTGCTACTTGGGTTTCGTCTATCTCTGAAGGATCCCAAACTGAAGAATTCCTTTGAGACTCCCCTTGGGCTTAAAATCTTCAGGCTTTACTGATCCAAGACTGTTGTGCCGAAAGCCATACAACTTTTCTTGCCAAATGCAAAATACCATTATGTTGAATTTGGATTTCTTTGTTGAGCTCCCTTTCAAGCTCAACGAAGACATTAATCATACTAAAGCTTCCCATCCTGGAATGCCAGCATCTCAACTTACACTTGCTATCCAGGAACTTGAACAATTGAAGCACAAAGGATTGATTGAGCCAACCACTTCTCTGTGGCCCTGTGAAGCTTTTTATGTTAAACAAGAGCTTTGAACAAGTACGAGGAAAGCTCCGGTTAGTTATTAATTACCAACCTCTTAACATCTTTCTTAAGGATGACAAGTTCCCTCTTCCTCGACTCGAGACATTGTTTCAGCATCTCTCTGAAGCAAAAATATTTTTGAAGTTTGACTGTATGTTAGGTTTTTGGCAACTTGGTGTTCATCTTGCAGACAGGCCTAAGACTGCATTTGTGTAACACCCCAATTTTCGACCGGACCTCCGTTCAAGTGTTACGTCACGTGTGGATCGTCGCCCAACGAAAACGAGATGCTACTAGAAAATTTCGTTCTGTTCAAATCTTTTTCTTCAAATTTAACTTCATAATAAATTTGTTCTTAAGTCAATTTCTATAAAAATATTCTGTCCAAGACAGAAAATCACAAAAATTTTACCGAATAAATCATAAGCAATGTAGTGGAATGCTTTTAAAACTATTCATTCAAAACAAAATCGTTAAACAAGGAAAGCCATTGAAAGATGAAACAAATAATGTTAAAGCAATGTAAATACATTAAAATAATCCAGTAAAAATACATAAATTATGACTTCCAAGTCACCTATCTCGAACAACCTCCCCATGAGGTGTCCAATCAGAGTGCGAGTCTTCCGACGTAAGTCAACATACTCTACGTCCAGGAGTACCTAAAAAATAAAGTGGGAGTGAGCTCGAAATCTCAGTGGATCGATCTTACACATTACACGCATTATACAGACCCAATCCAAAACATTATACACACTTTCAAACATTAGGCGTTCAAGCATTCAATTGTTTTAGTCGTTCTTAAAGACCGGAAGAGCGTTGAGATGTCTCTCAGTATTCCCTGTGATCCAATCAAATCTCAGAGGGTTCCAATAACCGTATAAAATCAGTCATGTCATCACTATCACAGCTTAAGAGAGAGTACTTATCGCGACTCATACCATCTCTCAAAGACTTCGAGCTGTCGCATACAGCTCCAGGTGGGAATACCTACGATTCGCCTTGTAGCTCGACAATCTCAAGCGGTGACATATAGGAGATGTCACCTCGATCCGCTTCAGGCTCGTCAATCATACCGGTACGTGGATTCTTAATAAACCATCATCTTATTTTAGTTTTACAAACAATTTCAATCATGTCAACCATCATGTATATCATGGAAAATAAATCGAATAATGCAGGCTATGCGCATGAATAAATAACGAAATCTAAATGCATGATTTCTTATTAATGCATGCTATAATTAAACAAGGCACAATTTAAATTAATCATTACAACATCATCCAAGCATGCCAAACAAGTTAAATCAATTTTATAGCAATATTATCATAATCCTAGAACTATTCAATCAAATGTTTTGAATCTTAAATTCGTATAATACAAATGAGCAAGGAAGTCACACCCACCTGGTTGTGCCGATATTCAAGGCTCCTTACTTTCCTTTGAAATCCTCGACATGTTAATATATAGATCTGAAATTTAACATTTAATAGAATTACTCTTAGACTTAAATAATTTCTAAGATAATTATGGAGTTCAAATATTATTTTCAACTAATTTAGGGTCATTCTAAAATTCTAAAATTTAATATATTCTCATTCAAATTAGTTTCTAAGTCTTTCTAAATTTCCTAAATTTAAAGTTTCAACTTTAATAATTTACTTGCAAGTTTTCATCATGTAATTAGAATTCTAATAACTTCATCGTCATAATTTCGATAATTTATTTACAAGTCTTTTCGTAAAATTAGTTTTCTAATGACTTAATCTTTGCAATTTAAATAAGTTATTAATATTATAATTAACTTAATTACGAACAAAATAAGACTTTTATATATCACATGTTTAGTTTCAAGGCTTAAAATTTCATTTCCTCCTTATAAAAATTTCAAGGCTCTCAGTAGTTTATTTATTTATTTATTTTTCATATTTTTAACTAACTAAAATAATTAAATGTTAAAATCTTCAATATTATTTTTCATCTGTTGTATAAAAATTATTTCTAATCAAATCAGGATTCTACCAGTAGAATCTTTTAAATTAGGTTTTTAAGATTATGAAACTTTCTTTTCGAATTTTTAAATATTTAAAATAGATTAAATCATTTCAATAATTTATTCTAAACTATCTTTATCTCAAGATAACACGAATAAATAAATAAAATAATATTAAATTTTCATACCTTTCATAAAGAAATCTAAAACTAAGTCGGTCATCACGGTCTTCGCGCGAACAACGTCCAATGATAAATTCCCATAACAAATGTACTGTTACAATTTTCATTCTTCAAACATCAACCCGAAAATTAATCTAAAGTTCAAGATGAAACCAAGCTTAAATCTGAAAAATCAAACCTCATCACCAAATTAGTCAATCCATGTTCCTCATTTCCGTTTCCAACAGTTCATGAACCATTTGCATATGTTCATCTTCTTCGTTTGGACTCCAATGCACAACCTCACAGTTGGAATTTCTCTCCTCTTTCACGTCCAATTTGTCATCCACTTCATCAGACCAAACACGCACCAGCTGCCCTAATCAAATAACGCACTAGCTGAAATTCTAAAATTCTGGTTTATCTCTTTTCTCCTTCACGGTCCAACAACTTACACACACGCATCTCCCAAATCAACAAGCAATTCAGATCGTTCTTCTTCTCTTCTTGTTTGTTTCATCAGCAACGCCCCTGTTTTGATTGTTATCTGCATGGCGTTCCTCTTCTTCATTTCATCATCTTGCTCGTCAACACACACCACCCGATTTTTCAATCTTCGGTCGGCAGCTAGGGAGCAATAGCAGCAGCAAACTATGCTGCTCTGTTTCCGTTCCATCAACCATTACCAGCAAGTTTTTTCATTCTTTGCTTGTTCGCCGTCCAAAACAGAACACACTACACCTTTCATTGCTGGTTCTTCTTCTTCACCGCCGGCTACAATCTCCCAATCAAAAATTCCAATTCACATCCACCAGCTCGGATCTTCTTCTCCTCACGCTTCGTTCATGTTCATTCAGATGCTGCCACCCATAACCCAGCACGTTGCTGGTTTTTCTTCTTCATTTCAACCATTTCCAGTCCGCCGAAACCAGGAAATCACGGCCAAAAAAAACTGCTAACAACTCCCCTGTTGCACCAATCGAACACCCAAGACAGAGTTTCAGATTTCTTTTCCTTTTCCGTTGATCAGTTTCAACATCCCCATCACGGTTCTGCACAACAACTCCAAGCAGCAGCTGTATCTTCCCTGTTTCCTTTCCTTCTCGCAGCACAACTGCCATCACAAAACAGAGCATTGCTCTGGTTCTTCTTCCTCACGGTTGGATTGTAGCGGCAGCACCAATCACAGCAATAGCAACGCTGCAACTGCCCTTCTGTTTTTCAGCTCCTCTCCTCTGCATGGCCTTCTCCTTCATTTGACAGCAGCAACAGCAGCGGCAACAGCAGCTGCAACAGCAGCGGCAACAGCAGCGGCAACAGCATCCGCAGCTTCTCCTTCTTTCTTGTTCTCTGTTCTCCCCTGTCTGTTTCACCGTTCCCAGCTTCTCCACCACTAGATGCAATAGTCCGGTTCATTCATCTCCAAAACCACACCGGTAGCTTTCATGACTGGCAGCATCAACGTCCGGCAGCCATATTTCTTCTTCAGCTTCTTCTTTTCCGTTACCAGCTCCACCGAAATTTGGTCACCGCTCCCCTATTTTCTAACTCCAAAACTCGTGACCATCACTGGTTCGACCACTAACCAGAGCTGTTTCTTTAGCTCACGTGCAGCTTCTTCATCTTCTTCCCGGGTTGCAGCAACAGGATGCAACGCCCTTCTATCGGCCAGCAACGAACAACAAGACAACGACCACCTCTTCTCCTGCTTCGTTCCCTTCCACTTCTTTATCAGTCCGAGCACCGCCCAAGCCAAACTTCTACCGGTTTCTCTAAGCTTCTGATTATAAATATGTATCCATATCATGAAATCAATAATAATCATTTTATCAATATCAGATTATTTAAAAACTTTAATATATATATGTAGTTAATTGCCAAACATATTACACCATATTATAAACTTGTAGATATATGTTAATAGTATAATTTCTTATTCATTTTAATGCTTCTTTTATATGTATACATACCTACATACATACACACACATATATATATATATATATATATATATATATATATATTTATAAATATGTATGTATGTATGTATATATATTTCTTTTCCTAGCATCAATTTATTTCAATACTAAATTTCATTATTATTATTATTTTCAACCAATTCAAGTTAATAGTGGAGATAAATTCATTTTATCTTATTATACCCATATTTATATTTTTGATGAGTTTCTAGTTTAAACCTTTGATCTTTCAACCTAAATTTATATATATATATATATATATATATATTTTTTTTTTTTTTTTTTCAAAAGTTGTTTATTAATATTTTTAATATACACAAACTGCAAAATTTGAGGTCTTTGCGTGAAGCCTGATGTTTCTATAAACCTAAAATCTCTTTGCATCTTGACTCGCAGCGTAGCGCGCTTCAAAAATTCCCGGGGTGTTACAATTTGTTATCCCTGACTTTCATTATTAATGGACCGTGATACCTTTTGGTCTCAAAACTACCCCCTCAATCTTCCAGAGAGCCATGACAAAAATTTTCTCAAACATTCAACATCAAGCGCTTATATACTTTGATGATATTCTTTAGTTTTCTAAGGATCACTCATCACATTTTGATCTTGTCAAAAAATTTCATGATCTCTGTGCTTCTGTTGGCCTCATGCTCTCTGAGAAGAAGATGGAGTTATTCCAAACATTCATTGATTTCTTAGGAATGAATATCAATGATGGAAATTTCTCTTTACAGCCCCATATCTCACAAAAACTCCTTGAATTCCCGGATGTTTTGCCAGACAAAACAACTATCCAGCAATTTCTTGGACTTGTCAATTATATGGGTTTCTTTATCAAAGATTTGTCGCAGCATACAAGCAAGCTTCCCTCATTACTAAAGAAATCTCCCCCCACCATGGACTGATGAATAGACTTCAGTTGTCCAAGCCCTCAACCTGAAGGCACAAACTCTTCTTCCGCTACATATTCCAAGCACTGGGCATCGAATCCTTCAAACTGATGCTAGTGATGAATATTGGGGTGCCGTCTTATTAGAAGAATTTTCAGATAACATTCGGCGCATTTGTGGCTATAATAGTAGAGCATTCAAGCCCTCGGAACTTCATTCTCACTCCACCTTCAAAGAAATATTAGTAGTCAAAAGAGGTATTGAAAAGTTCCAGTTTCACTTAGTTGGCCACTTTTTTCTCATAGAAATGGACATGTCAAGCTTTCCAAAAATGTTGCATTTCAAGCAAAAATTGATCCCGAACCCAGCAACTTCTTCGATGGGCAAGTTGGTTCTCTCAGTACAATTTTACAGTCAAACACATTTCTGGAAAGACAAATGTTCTGGCAAATTTCCTCTCAAGACACCATCATACTCCCATTTTATTGGGGTCATTGGATCTTCTTCTTCCAACCCAGATCCATCTGATGGTGCCCATGTTCTTCCAGACCTGATGGCTTCCATTTCTGCTCTCCCAGTTGAAATAAGAGAAAATATTTTTTGAAAAATCCCAAATCAACCTATTATTGACGAGCACCTCAAAGTTCTCACCAGAAAACATGGAATGTTCTTTGGCCATGTCCCTTACCCTAATAAACCTTATCTTTTCCCCTTTCGTATAATTAGTTTTTATTTCTTCCCGAAGGAAGCCTACTATTTTTTGATGCACATACTAAGGTCTTGGTGGATTGGTTTTTCAATAGATAAGCATCCCTTATATGCTTATTTATTTCAGTTGCGACCTCCTCATTATGAATTAGGATCTGATCAAACCAAGTTCTACAGGTTCTTACTCAAGTTTGCTACTCATGAGCAATGGCTTGAACATTTAGCAGATTGGCCACAACATTTCTTCACTATAACTTTTTTTGCTCCTTTGGACTCTGAGCACAGGTATACTACTATTGGTGATGATCCAACAGCTGCAGCAGAAGAGGTTTGCTCCTTTCAAATCCTTCGAGGATACTTACGACTGCTTTTTTTCAATACTCATAGCCATCATACCTACCCAGGATCTCTCCCTGGTCAACGACATGAATTTTTCATGGCAGTCGAGCCCCCTTGTTGGCCCAATTTTCATCACTTCCAATATTTCTAACAAGACATGATTCGTTGGAATGAAACAACAGGTGCAACAAATTGGCCAAGGCCCACCCCACCTTACCATACAAGGTTCCTGTATGGACGAGCAGGCCTCAGCGAACCCCAAAATCACCTTTGGCATATTTTGCATACCTTAATGAATGAATATCTAGCTGAGAATCCATCCCACCTTGAAGACATCAACTGGGCCACCACTACCCACTATGGATTACTAGCTCATCCTCCTCTAACGAAAGCTTGACAGAGCCATGTTCAAAGAAACACGTGTCCCAGCTATGTGGTGCCAACACTCTATTAGAATCTCTATTATTGCCTCCAGTTGTCATCTTTTTCAAAAAGAAAACACGTGAACTTCTCCATAATTAAAGGCTTTCCAGCATCACTAAACACTCCCATGTGATTGCTATCAAATCACTAAAGTTTGTTATCTTGTAGTAAGTTTGAAGGTTATAAAAGAGCTACCATACTTTGTAGTTCCATCATCAAGGAGTCTAGTTTTAAGCTTTAGTCCAGTTTTCTGTAAACATTGGTTTTTCAATATCTGTGTTTTCAGAGTGTTTCTAGTTTCAATATTTGTTTTTTTAGTCCTAGTGTTGTGATGTCCTATTTGTCTAAGCTTTTTGGTGTATTACCTCTTTGGCTTGTCATAGTGCTTGTAATCGTATTTTTATTGTAATAATATTTTGTCAATGTTTTTGCATGATCCTTGTCTGTGATGAATTCGCTTCAGACTCTGAATATATATATATATATATATATATATATATATATACCTGGATTTTATAAAGTTTGAGTCATAACATATATCGTTAAATATTATCAATTATACTAGAATATTTATATATTTTGGTGCCAAAACAATTTATATTTCACTCGTTTTCATTTTTAATTCACTTATTTTTATTTCTGAGAGCTAAAGCCCTAAATTGACTAAAAGATATCTTGTCTTCAATTTCATTCTGATTCAAAAAATGTTTTGTTGTAGCAATGAAGAAGACGAGCATTAAATGTAATTAGATGTTTGTCACATCTCCTTTAAAAATGAAGCTTCGTAGTTTAAAGTCAAAGATTGTCGGGACCCCTTCCCAGAGTCAAGGGCGGCCCGACCGGCACAGCGGCCTGACGAAACTCTCTGACCAAGAGGAGTTCGCCCAACCGCTGTTAAGCCATCTTTGCAAACC